>UFQX01000579.1:239458-301245 GCA_900497675.1 Arapaima gigas | reverse complement strand
TCAAGGGGAAAGCCCGCCCCCAGGTCATCGGTTGGCACATTCCAATAGGTTGATTGATGATGGTTGACAGATGGAGCAAACCACCTGTGACACAGAACAGAAGAGACAGGAGGAAAAACAGAAAAACAACCGCCAAACAACCGGAGCAACACAGACACGTAACAGTGACACTAAGTCAAAGTGACAGTTATGGCTCTGCTTTCTGTAAAACTATGTTACTGTGAACTTTCTTCGACTGTCTCAAAAGCAGAACTAGGTCTATTTCAGCTGTCTATAAATGAAGATAATCACTTCTTATTATGTGCTTATACAATTTGGCTATTTTAATGTATTCTTTGTCAATTTTTCTTTCTAGGGTCAGTATGGTCCTCCAGGACTTAAGGGTGAAATTGGAATGCCTGGCCGACCTGTAAGTACAGAAAAAACACCACATCGTTATTCTGTTTTAACTGTGAATTTTGCACCACTTTGGAGAAAAGTGTCTGCTGTGTAAATTAATATCCTGTAAATGTACACTAATGTTGTCTGTATTTTATTTCTTGCTATTTTCAGGGACGTCCTGGTGTGAATGGCTATAAAGGTGAAAAAGGAGAGCCAGGTTTAGGATCAGAATATGGATATCCTGTAAGAAAACCATTTGGAATTGATTGTGCAGCAATCTGATTTGAATGCATGCAGCATGCAACAGTGTGAATACATCTCTCAATGTATAACAGGGTCCTCCTGGCCCACCAGGACCACCAGGACCACCTGGACCCCCAGTAGTCTTGGACAGGATTGCTGTAAGTAGATAAGACAGTACTTGTTAATAGTCTAATTTAAAAATATTCTATACAAATTTCTATACAAGTTTATACTATACATAGGCTTCTTCCATGGCAATGATTCCGAAATGTCTCCTTGACTAAACCCAGTGTTCCATTTCTTCTCCGACACGGATCAAGCAAGTCGAATTGCTCCACGTTTTTCCCAGTGAAACATGTACATAATGGCCAGGGGTCACCAGTGAGGGGGCTGGATACATCTAAACTAAGAAACTTTGTACAAAATCAGCATATTATTTATTACAAAAGTAGAACATTAAATAATTTACATTACTATAGTATTATTGTACATACTATTTTGCTCTTAAAATGTATACATTATTTTTTGTTTCAGCGTTATGATGATGTCTCAAGGCTTTACCCAGGTCAGTCAAAACCAGAAAACTGTGGGTTAATATATGGGAAATATAAGTGATATCATTCAGTTATCATTTTTTAGCTCCAGATAAATTAAATGTACAATTTGCATATGTAAATTCAAACATCCATTCATTTTCATTAACTGCATATCTTGAGGAGAGTTACAACAGTCCAGAGCTTATCCCAAAATCAGTGGGCTATCAAAGTGCCCCTGGATGGGATGCCAGTCCATCGCAGGGACAATAGTTCAATGCTTAAAATAACTTTTATTTTTATATAGTGAAAATGTTTCTAGCTTCCAAGTCAATGCATTAGAGAAGATCAAACACATAGTCTTGGTTTTTAGAGCAAAGTGAATATTTCCCTCCACTTGTCCAAGCCATGCAGTAAATGATTCATTTTGAAATGACTTATTTTGTACAGCAAATAAATGGTTATATTACATTTCTAGTTTACAGTCCATTTACTACAATGTTAACTATGGTTTTTGTATCTCTACTGAAAAATCTAAAGTATAACCAATGAGTGTAACTTGAAGAAGTGGAAATGTTATTTAATAGGTTTGAGAAAATCTATTGCAGTAGATTTAATTTTTATTGTTCTTCCTACAGCTATAAAGGGGGAGAAGGGTGACCGTGGAACTCCATGCATTCCTGGGATGCCTGGTAAATATGCACCGAAAATCCATCTAATTCAGATAATATTGACATATTGCTATTTAATTGAGTCTTACTCTCATCCACCACTCTTACACTCAGTATTACATTGCTAAATGTCAAAATAATGAATACATTGTTTTCATTCTAGGTTTTGATCCAAAACTGGACTTTCACACACTAAAGGTATTGTTCTATGAACTTCTTATCTTTTCTTGAGTGACTTACTGTATTTTTAAAGTGCAGTTCAGAACAAACCAGTGAGATATTTATCTGCACAGAATGAGCTGAAGGGAGAGCAAGGAGAAACTGGTCCCAAAGGGGAGAAGGGGGAGCCAGGTGGGGGGCACTATGATCCCCGCTATGGTGGAGCACATGGTCCACCTGGACCTCCAGGAATTCCAGGCCTACCGGTAAGAAATGCTAGGTACAAACTCAATAGGAACCCTAACGAAATCTTTCCTTGTCATCATTGCCATCCATTGTATCTGTAGGGTCCAAAGGGAGACCCTATCAGAGGACCGCCTGGTCCCCAGGGTCCACCAGGACCCCCGGGGATTGGTTATGATGGTCGCCCAGGAAACCCAGGGCCGCCAGGCCCCCCTGGCCCCCCAGGGTCCCCCTCTTTGCCTGGGCCATACAGGCCTACACACAGTGAGTTACTTCACACAGAAACTTTCCTATTTGTGTTTGATATCTTATATGCAGGTGGTGTAGTGATTAGAACTACTGGCTTCCACTTGAAGGCCCCAAGTTTGAATCCCATCACCTGCTATAATAGCGTTGATCAAGCTGCTTACCCTGAAATGCTCCAGTGTATAGTAGTAGTACATTGAGAAAGGTGATAGTTTATTTTTCCTCTTGTAGCAGTCAACATTCCTGGACCCCCTGGACCTCCTGGTCCTCCTGGAGCTCCTGGACTCTCTTCTGGGGTAAAGTACCACTAGCTGCCTTAAACTCAATGGGGATGGTGGGAAGACTGATATCAGCTACTGAAAAAGAATTGAAATTCAAATGACAGATAAAATTTATTTAACTGATCATTTAGTTTTTATTTGTTTTTATTAGTACTTATTTTATCATTCAGTTTTTCAGCTTTACCTTTGAATTTTATAATCTTTAGGGGATCAAGCAAAAAATGTTCTTCATTAATTCCATCTGGTGGTCCCATAGGTTACTGTTTTGAGAACATATGACACCATGATTTCCACAGCAAGACGACAAGCCGAGGGCACGCTCATTTTCATAGTAGACAGCGCAGACTTCTACATCCGAGTTCGTGAAGGATTCCGTCAAGTCGTGGTATCATCATTAACCTGAAAATATAGTCAAATATGAATATGCAAACTAATGTTTGCTTGGACATTTAGGCTTGACTAGTTTCTTTCTGTTTCTGCATCCTCTTCCAGCTTGGAGAATATAGACCTTTCTCCAGAGATCTGGCAAGTCAAATTATAAATGAAAAAATGTTCATTTATACTGTGCATGAATATAAACTTGTGTTCTGCAAAGAGGTTGAATTAAATTTTTAGAAATCATTGTACTTCTCAGATTGTAAAGTGCAATATGTCCGTATCACACATTTAATATCACTGTTGCTGTGACACAATCTACAGGACAATGAAGTGGCAGCAGTTCAGCCACCTCCAGTTGTGCATTACTCGCAGAGCCAATCTGGAAACAGTGGAGCTGAACAGTTCTCACACAGCAGTACTGCCCTTTGGCCT
This sequence comes from Arapaima gigas, assembly GCA_900497675.1. Classification (NCBI taxonomy): domain Eukaryota; kingdom Metazoa; phylum Chordata; class Actinopteri; order Osteoglossiformes; family Osteoglossidae; genus Arapaima; species Arapaima gigas. The sequence goes on along the minus strand of UFQX01000579.1, from coordinate 297,678 downwards.
ATAGAACGTCTGCCTCTCCAACCTGCTGAGGTTCCAAGAACAGGGCCAGAGAAACACTTCCCTGTTCAGCCTGATCCCAGATACCCTGCAAGGCCAGACTTCAGATACACCATCCAAACTGACCCCAGATATCCCCCCCAGCCAGACAACAGGTACAGTGCTGTACAGCCAGACATTCAGTACCCCAGCACTCCATACCGCAGACCCAGTGTTCCAGAACCCCAGCCAGCCGGCCACATGCACACGTTTGGACCAGGGGTAAATATGTTGTGAAAAGTTTTTATAAGTAATAAAGTTGATTTTTCACTTAGCGTTTTACATATACTGCATATGTCAATTGGGTTTCTCGTTACCTTCTTGCCAGTTGCACCTGATTGCCTTAAATTCTCCACAAGTGGGTAACATGCGTGGCATCCGGGGAGCAGACTTCCTGTGCTTCCAGCAGGCCCGTGCTGTCGGCCTGAGTGGAACCTTCCGTGCCTTCCTGTCTTCCAAGCTTCAGGACCTCTATAGCATAGTCCGCAAGTCTGACAGGGACAGTCTGCCCATCTTGAATCTCAGGGTAATGTCAAGATTCTGCCTCTCACATTAGTGCTAGTAATATTGTTAGAATTAATTTGCAAGTGTAGTATGTGAATCAAGTTTTTCAATGATGTTTTACTGAGAGCCTGTTAGAGTTGTGTCTTTTTTTCCCCTTTCTTTAGGACCAAGTTTTATTCAACAGTTGGGAGTCTCTCTTCAGTGGCTCGGAGGGGAGGATGAAGGAAAACATACCCATCTACTCCTTTGATGGGAGAGACATTCTCAGGGATAGTGCATGGTGAGTAACAGGGTATACACACTGACTCATTTCGTCTATAATCACTACATGAACAACTGAATGTTTTGCAAAAATCAAATGTATTAAATAAAGAAAACACTAAACATTAATCTCAGCTGTGGGAGGCTATCAGAATAAATATGCTTACTTATAAGGCTAAAATTTATTATTGTGTTTATTGTGAAACAGTGCTGATAGAAAGTAGTGCTGACACAAGAATCAGATACAAGAATGACTGAAAAAAGGAGTTTGTTTCTTATGTCTTCATCTGCTTGTCTTCATCACAAAAAGCCATGTTGCTGTGGCTCAGAATTAAGATTGAGGAAAATATTTAATATGCCTGCCTAATGTAAATATGAAATCTGTAAGTGATTTTTAAAATTCATATTTATGCATATTAGGTTAATATCAACTTTTAAAAGGACATCACACTGTCTCTCTACAGTAATGTCCTGTCTATGGGATTGAGCTTTGAGTGTACGTGAAACTTATAGTACACCTTTTTTTTATACAGTATGCGGATGATAATATCATCTTATCATTAACATCCCTTTTACTGTGCCCAAATATTAAACAGGATAGAATAGGATAAAGCTTTATTATTCCCTGAAGGGAAATTAACTTACACAGCAGTTAACACAAGACACATGACAGGCAGCATAGGTAGAAGGTAAAAAGGTACAAAATAACCAACAAATAACAGCAAAAAATTGCCAGTTAAAGCAAAGCAAGATAGCAAAGTTTGGTGACTCTGACGTGGTGCCTTCATTGTAGATATTATGAAACAGGTTTAGTAGCAATTCATAACATCTTTATAACACCAGTGAAGTAAATACAGTAACATTCATGTCATGTTTCTGGATGATTTCTCTGATGTTTATGTTTCAAGGTTTAAGTGAAATGCATTCAGTATACTTGATAAAGGAGTAAAAAAAAAAATCAGTCTTAGCAATAGCTATACAGTTAATGTTTTCCTCATATTGTAATTTTACCTTAGTATTACAGAGAATTTCTAAGGCAAATTATATAAACGTACTAATAATAATAATAATAATAATAATAATAATAATAATGTCTTTTCCAAGGCCTGAAAAGATGATATGGCACGGCTCAAGTGCCAGGGGTCACCGTCAAACCGACAACTACTGTGAGACATGGCGGACAGAAGAAGAGGCCGTGACGGGGCTGGCATCCTCACTGCAGTCCGGCTGGCTCCTGCACCAGACAACCAGCAGCTGCTCCAGGTCCTTCATCGTGTTGTGCATCGAGAATAGCTACATTGCACCATCCAAAAAGTAAAGCCAGCATTTTCTTTGTATGAGAAGACCAATTTCTTATGGCCTTCATCTTACTACCCTCCCTGCCCTCAAAAACAACACATACTTTGTTTCAAAATGATTGAGACCCTTTCTGAAGATGCTCTCTGTTTTTGTGCCTCTATTATGCCAAAGAGATGGGTCTGGCAGAAGACATACGCTCTTTCCTGGGGGTACTGGTACATATTTCCTTAGTGGTTGAACCACAGAAACGAAAGTCTAACCTTGCCGCAGTTTTTAATTGTATCCATTTTAAATTTTGTAAATGTTTGTTAATGGTGTTACTCTTAAAATGTTCTAATGTATGTTAAAAATGTAATTGGTATATGTAACCACTCTTAGCTACATATTTGTCGTGCAACACTTGTTTTTTTGTTCTTTTTTTTTGACTGAGGATTTGTGGTTGTTGAGATTCAAAGCAAAGGAATATTGCAGAACAAAAGTAAAGAATATTTATTTTGAAATTAAAATGTCACAAAACTACAAACTATTTAGAAAAGAAAATAGAGGCACTTTTTCCTCAGAGTCTTTGTAAAGTCCTAGGTGAGTGTGTTAGACAAAGAACAGTATTTTGGGAGATATTTGAAAAATCTAAACTCTGAGAAATAGTGTGCTTCCTCAAAGATTTTTCAAGTTCCAAAAAAGAACTACGTAAAAAAAAAAAAAAAGCATCAAGAAATCCTGTCATGAACTGTTTATTATAACTGTATATACAGGATCACTGACATGTAAAACCGTTATATTATGATTTACATTTTAAAATTCCTATTGGACATATATATTTGTCCTTTTGTCCTGTACCGTTTCCCACAGTGGTGCACATTTGCAAGATTTTGGATACACTATTTCATTATGGAGTGTGTCCATCTTATTCCCGTACGACAAACGCATTACACCGAGTTTGGCAGCAGAAGTGTAGAACAGGCACTTGGGTTGCAGCACAAGAACATTGTGGCCACTGGATTTCAAAAGTCTAAGCTTAACTTGGTGCTATATTGTAAAGAAGCCACTGCCATTAAATGTGTTTGGAGGAAAACTTCTGCAGACATGACATTTGGTGGTCTCCCGTCCTGAAATGTCCTCGTCTGGGATTGACTGCTGTAGCGCTACTGATGTATCCAGGCAGGACCAGTATGAACCTGTGATTCTCTGTGCGTTTTGTAACCGGTATGCGCTGTATTTCTCTGAGGCACTGAATAAATTAATTTTGTCTTTATGTGATTACAGTTATTCCTTCTCTAGCTAACACCTTTGTTGGTGGCAAAATATAAGGCTACTACTTAAACAACTTTACAGTAATTTACCCAGTTATAAAGCAGCATACCGTTACTGAGGGAATCCATGGTGAGTACAGTAATACCTCAATCAGCATTACTTTCATTAGCACTGTTTCACAATAAACCTTATTTCAACCCTGAGAGTAATTTGTTTTAAAAATTTGCCATACTTTAAACATGTTTAAGAAAATGTTAACTTTTACATATTTTTATAAATGTTTTCTGTGTTTATGTGCTAACATTAAAGTTGTAACTAATCAACTTTTGTATTATGTATGCATGTGCAGTTTTCAAGCACCATTTATGAAATATAATGTATTTTTGAACTCTTATAGCGCTGTTTCATTAAGCACTCAATTTCTGAAGAACACATCTACAGCACTAATCGAGGTATTACTGTACATGGTTCAGGGTTTCCGCAGCAACAGCAGGATATGTACGAGATGTTTAGACTGTGGCGGCCCAACTTCAATCACTGCGCTCCCAGCCGCACTTTTATTTATGTTAAACAGTACAGGTCGTCAATTATGGCTTCACTTCTCTCAATAAATTCAGTTTACACCGGTCAGAGTCACAGGTGTCTGGAGCCTATTCCACATCAGGTGCTGGGTTATGAAACTACCACACAAACCTATTTTACAAGTACAGCCAACATTGTGTTTTCAGAAGAAGTATTATTCGCAAATTATACAAATTGAGATCAAGAATTTAAGGAGCAAACAGGAAAACCTTCACAGTAGTGAGAGAACGTTTCATAACCAGCTTGCAGAACGATGTATTGGACTGTAAAAAGATTTTTTAAAAAAAGTGGCAGTACTATACAGGGTACAATACTTGAAATGGAAGACAAAGCAGTGATTAAACTTCCTTCTGACATGTTTGAAATGCTATTGTTATGCCCTGTGGCTCATCTATGAAATCATTTTCAACAAAAATTGCAATTTTTTTCATATTCAGTTGATTTCATATGAATCAATTATTGGCTCTTGCTTTACTCAAAATCAAAATCTGTATGATGGTAGCTATGGTTGTAATGTCTACATATGAAAAAATTGATTTAAAAAAATGTATCCATAAACCTGGATAGGAGATAGGTTGTTCAGCTGAGAAATGTGGTGTTATATGTTCAAATGCATATATATTTTCTCAGTGGCATATGACAGTTGTGAGGAATTCCTATTAACCAACTTCAAAATGACACTATGACATTAGGTGATACATCAAGTAAATGTTTAAAAAAGTCACCCCTTTCCAAATTAATCTATTGCATCTGGTATACAGATAATGTAAAGCACTATATAAGCTGTACGATACTGTTAAAAAAAAAGCAGCACAAAATGAACAATTTTTGTGAAATAGATTTTTTTTTTAATTTTACATAATCAGATGTTTTCCAAAATAGGGAAAAAATTTGGAAAAGTTTGCTTTTGCATACAGGATGTTTAATAAATATAAAATGAACTATATAAGAAACCTGAAAGAGAATGCAGTGTAATGTCAACCTGAAGAAATGGTTCTGCATTCCCCTCTCAGTTCTTGACTCTGACCCCAGTGACCCCTGGCTCTGACTTGGTGTCACCCACCTCCAGTGCGGTGAGCTCTTTACATGGGGGTTCTTTGGCAAAATCATCCTTCCTGCAGCTGCAGTAGTGCCTGATAAGAACTATGGCTGCACAGCCAAGGTATATCACAGTCAGCAGCGTGAAGTAGGAAAAGTAAATTAAAAACTGCAAGCAAAGAAAGGAGACATAGCATGAATTCAACTGCAACACCAAAATTAGCATTATTTGATCCTAAACTCTTCCCTGAAAGTGCTAGATTCATTCAAAATGGAACAGTGAAGCACTTTCTGAACATTTACATTGCAGTATAATTAAAACAAATGTTCAGGCTTCTTCAGTAAACTCTGATCTGAGCATCAAGGAAGAAAAAGACTTGTAAAAATAGTATTATTCTGTATTGCATGATTCTGAAAACATTTATAATAGAAAATCTGTGAAGAAAACATATTCAAAGTGTGAATTACTTTTACTGTGAATTTCTATCAGTCAGCCAACACATTATTTTGGAAGACTTTGTAGTAGCTTAGCTAATCGTGTCAGCACGGATGGACCTGAGAAGGGTCAGCCCAACCTGGGAGTGGACAGATAGTGCTAGACCCGTCTTGTCGACCACAGTGGCAGTGATGATGGTCTTCAGAATGGTCCCAAGGAATGTATTCACTCCAAACACCAAGGCACAGAGCTCTTTCGTAAGAGAAGAGGCAATCTGGAAACTGGATGCAGACGGGTGCACATGTTTCAAACAAACTCCAGCAACATTTGACAGGAATGCATCTGATTGTGTTTTTTTTTTTTAATATTTAAACCACTGCTGATGATATGAATCCCATTTCCAAGAAAAGAGTTACCATGTTGTCCTTCACCAAAACCTAAAAATGAAAAGATGTTACCTCACTGGGTATAAAGTAGGTCTCTTTTGCTTATCTCTCCATACCACTGAGAAAAACAGAGGCTTTGTTATTTTCAGTAACAGGTCAAAGGGAGACAAACATTCAGGACAGCTGGACTGCAGACCCCTGTGGCTGGACCCTCAGGAAGGTTTGGTCTGAGCTGAAAGGAGCCTTTGAAACTCACTTTGCAATAGGCACCAAGAACTGGTAGAAGCCCTTGAAAAAGACGTAGGACACATAGCATATCCAGATGCTGTTAGTCATCCCCATGAGAAGCAGCAAGCTGGCCTGCAGGGCAGTGATGACGCCAATGACCAGCTCCGACCAGAGGTTCCACCGGATCTTCACAAAGCCAGCCGCAAAGGAGGTGGCAGCACCTAGGCACAGCCCGGACACACTTTCTCAAAAGAAGATTGTTGTCATCAGAAGCACAGAAAAATGTACTGTTAGCAATTATAAATATACCTACTATTCATATCTTTAGTTTAGGCTCCATTCAAAATCCCTATGACTTCATAACATTATCTTAGTAACTAAATTAAAACCTCAGATAATAACCTAAAGACACCTACCTTTGAAGACATGACACAGGAACACAAATAGTGCACACATATTACACATTCATGCTGCCTCGGTTAACCTGCATTTAAATAATCATCTGTAAAATCTTTTTAAATGCACCTACCCAACAGAGTAGAGACTGCCTCCACACCCCCATTGTAGACATGTTTGTTTTCTGTGGCGGGGTATAAATTGTTCCACAGAATATGCACATAAAAGAGGACTAGGTAGTAACCAGCAGAGCTGAAGATCCACCAGATGCTCCAGAGCCGAAGACAGGGGATGCTCACCACATTCTGCAGCTCTTTCAGTATCTGGAAGAATGCTGACCTCCTCCAAGGTGAAGTGCGAGACAAATCAGTGGACTCACTCAACCTCATTTTGTCTAGCTCAAGCTGTGTGGCACCCTCCTCCTGCTTCCCGCGATTGAAGAATAGGCTGTGTTTGGGCCAGGGCAGGAAGATGGAAAGCAAGAGACCAAAGGAGACAAAGCCCAGTGAGATGGAGCTGAGCATCGCATAGGGGACATGTCCCACTGACACACAGAGCTGGCCCAGAACTGAGCTGAGGAAGACACCCAGCAATACAGAGGACCTCGAGTAGCCAGCTACATGCTGGTAGAGTGCTGGCGACACCAAGGAAAAGATGTAAGAGGAGTAGGCCACACGCGTCGCCATAGTGATTCCATAGAAGAACTCCATGAATTGCATCTGGAACAATGTGGTGCCCAGGAGTAGCAACAGCCAGATGGAGACATGGCTGAGGCTTTGCAGGACCAGGAGGGGCTTATAGCGCAGGTAGTCTGTCAGGAGGAAGATGGGCACCAGTACCGCCATATAGGAGTAGGACAGCACCGGGCTGATCTCATTAGTCACCTACAAGGCAGAACAGGGCGAAAGGCATCAGACAGCCTGTCAGTTAAGCGTACTCTGCAGATTCATACAAGTAGCTCACAACAATCTTTTGTGGCTCTTTGACGGCTTTTTTCGCCCCCTAACAAAACTGCAACTTCTTGAGAATAATGTAGTTAGGCAGGCAGCACTTGCACTGACCCACCTGGAGGGAAGATGAACTTTAACCCCATTTAAAGTCTTGCACCACCAAAGTGTGTCAAGCACTGATTCCCACAAAGCAATCACTCTCTCAGTAAGCAGCAAAGAATTTGTTAAGCTAGCACTGCACTTAAGTTGCCCTTATAAACTGTAAATGCTTTCCTGTTTCCAACACCTAATGAAGAACAAAAATGTGGACATTGCAAAACATCACAAACAGCATGTTTCACTGAAATAGTTAGTTTAATTAGTTTTAGTTTAGATACCGAATATACACTGTATACACTAATGTACAGACACTGTAGAACTACAGTCCTTATTGGCAACCTGGCATTTTAGTTCTATCATGTACAGCATCTTCATAAATAATTAAAATTTACCAACTTGTGATCGTCAGAATATTTTAAAAGGATGTAACGCAACAATAAAGATGTCTTCAGCTTGCATGTTGCCCCCCAAGAAGAAAATATGACCTGAATAGTATTGAGGCACCTTCCTTAATATTAATTACATAGCCCTTGCCTGTCATGACTGCCTCTTCCTGTAACATCTATACACTTCTTACACCTTGCTGCTGGGAGTTTCTTCCACTTTTCAGCTGCAGTTATTTTGCAGCTATTGAATGTTTAAAGGATTCCTTTTACCAACCATTAACACTCACTGCTGGTCAGTTCAACAGTCCATTTTTTTCTTGGCAGCACATTTTGCTCTAAAGTACCTCATGATTCTTGTCACATTCAAGGCCTTCAATCCCAACTGCAGCACAGCAGCCCCAAAATATTATGGAACCACCATATTTAACTGTAGATAGAGTGCAGGTAACTGTAGGTAGGATGTTAGTTTATCCAAATAGATTTGGGCAAAGATCAGGTTTTATTTTTTTATATTTGTGCTTCAACAGTGGGGACCACTGGTAAACCTGGCCTTTGCACATAAAGCCCTTCTAAGTTTGGTTTGCAGCATATGGTAAGAGTTTAAACCATTAAAGTCAGCTTTAAGATGTTTTGCATGGTGTTTGTACCAAGTTTACCACCATTGAAGGCTTATATGATCAATTTTCCTCTTATCACCATATCCTGGGAGGTTCTTGACAGTTTCATGAACAGCAAACCTCAATAACATTGTGAACTATGGAAACAAGGACACCAAAGTCTGCTGATCGTATTGTACTCTTTTGAACTTTTATAATTGATAATGGGTTTTCTGATAGTATCTGGCAGCTCTCTTGACTTCACTATTGTCAAAAAGGAACAGGAAATGAAAGTGCCCTTTTTAAACATTAAAACCATCTTTCATTGGGAAAGTCTCTGGTTAATTCATGTCAGGTGACTTCTGGGAATTTAATGCAGGTGAGTCTAATTTCACTGCAATGAGAATCTAGTTTTTCTAATCAGAAACATCTGAATTGTCCAAAAGGGTGTCAGTAAGTTTCCTGGCAGTTTTTATACTGTTTCTACACATCCTTTTTTAATTGTTATTGTTTTATCCTGTGCTGCTCTATGTCAAATGAGTGTATACAGATAAAAGCTGTTCCACTACCCACTTTTTTAGGAGATATGATTATACCTAAAATGGAACAGTGCTAATAATGTTCACTGGAAATGTGGATTGTGAACAGACAAGTGTAATGGGTACTTACTGTTCATCCATGAGTCAAATTGCATTCACCTATTACCTACTGCATAGTAAAGTATCCATCCTCCCAACAGTAACTGCTTATCCTATTTTAGTGTTGTGGGAGCTCTGAGTCTATCCCAGAAGCACAGGGTAGGAGACAGGGTACACCATCAATAAGTTTCCAGTCTGGCACAAACACACCCAAAGGCCAATTAAGAGTCACCTATTCATCTGAAATACATGTCTCTGGACTGTGAAAAAGTTAGAAACCTCTAGAGGAAATCCACACAAACAGGAAAACCCCACACATGCTGAGCTAGATTCAAAACCAAAGGCCAGGAAAAGCAACAGCTGTATTTTTAATAATAAATGCGTGTGGAAACAACCTTCAGCATTTGGACCCCACGTGAGCTCACACTTTCGCTCACACATAACAGATAAAGGAAACTGTTCTATTGGTATTTCACCAGGGATCCTAAACATATTCCATAGCTCTGATTAGACTGCAAGATTAGAGCTGGTCCACACTAGGATGTTAAACAGCTATTACAGAAAGTAGCAGAATGGCCTTGAGAAACAGACTGATAAATCACTTAGTTTTGTCTGTTGTGCTATACAAGGGTCTTTAAAGTGCATCAGCAGTATTTCAGGTGACTCTTGGCCACATTGGCACTGCTTTAAAGGTCTTGTCATGCAGTGGAATAATGTCATTAAACCTGGTTGGTGGTTCATACTTCGGAACTTGCCAACAGGTTTGGCAACTACTTAATCTCAATACCTGGCCACAGAGGGCAAATATTTTAAGGCTACAAAAAAAAATTGTTTTTCATTGAGACCAATTAAATCAATCAATGTAAGATAGCAGACAAATGAAAGGCAGTGAAAAACCTTTACATTGTAAGATTCTTCCATTTGTGAAAGAATTTTGATACTGTACCAATACATTTTCAAGTCGTGTGAAAAACACGTTTAAGAGACCTCATTGTCGCTACCAAAAAAAGCATCTACTAAGATGACATGTGCCACCTCACCTGCTCCCTTGTGAAATTCTTCTCATCGCTCAGCAGTAAAGGTGTGATGAATGGCTCCCCTGGCTTTAGCTGGACCATGAAGCCGTAGAAACACAGGAAGATAACAGGCCACCTCTGCAATCGGGGCATCCGTTTAACACTTGCCGGGGGAGACGTCTCTGCATCATCTTGATTGCACGGCTCATTGTTGAGGTCCTTCTCCTCGTTTCCAACAGCCGACGCTCCAACCATATCTCCCTGGGTTGCTCTGCAGCAAGGAGGTCTGTGTCTGCCTGTGGCTCCCAGGAACCATGGATTCCATGTTTATAACAGTTCAGTTCCAGGTTTACAGTAGGTAAATATAAACTCACTGCAGAGGAGACATTTCTTTCTTGAGTTTAAAAATTAAACTCCACACACTGACTGCAAAATATTGATAAAGGCATTTTCATGTCACATTATCTTCTAAAGAGATAGTTAATTTTTGTTCAGTGCCACATAAAAAAACTGCAGTTTAATTTGATCAATCCTAACTTCCCTAGTTATTTTATATTAATACAAATTTATTTTTATAAGAAATAATAAAAATGTTTAAAATATTTGAAAAAGTAAAAGATAGTTATTTAACAATAGTAGGTTTTATTTAATATATACACTAATTTCCCAAAATATTAGTTTTTCCCAATTCTAAAGTTGTTTGTGGGCATATAAATATGTGCATACAATAAAATACTGTACATATCTTGAAATAATTTTTGAGCTTTTCGGGCTGAGAAGCAGTAGGGCAGAGCAGGGAGAAAATGAGAGGAGCAGGATTTGTGGTCTCAGTAACAACTCAGTGAACAAAACTGACACTAACACTTTTCAGATAATACGGTCATTTTCTGGATCATCAACAGAATTCCACTCATCGATGTATTATATATTACGGATTTGAGCATAACAACAAAAGCAGCATTTCTTACCTAGTTAACACTGATTAAAGTGCGCTTTCAGTAGTGGTGTAAAACAGGGTTCAGCAGCAGCCGCTGTCCGCAGCCCCGTACAGCAGTGCATCGATCCGCACAGCGGCTCCAGCCCAGCCCTGGGGACAGTGTACTTTGCCCACACCTACAACACATTCGCTTACAGCGTGACATTAGGAAAGGAGAAGCGTTATCCGTCGCGACAGTGCAGGACTACGGTCCAGATTCGTATCTAAACGCGTGTCTGACCGCTCACCTGATTCTTTTGTTTTCTCCTCGTTTCAGTTATTTAGTCCCGAATGGCTAAACTCTCTCCGGAAGAATTATGAGAAATGTAGTTTTACTTCAGCGCCGTCATGTATTAAGCTGATCAGATATTAAAAAAAAAACTACAAAAACCGTGAAACACTTGGAAGCGCAGTGATTGGCTCTTCGGGAACTCCTGGCGATCTGCAGCACCGTCTAGTGTGTGGCGAGGGGATCCGAGAAGCTAGGACTTGTTTTGGGTGGGCGTCTTTTGCTTAATTATTATCGTCTCTAACAGTTCTCTTTGACGGGTGGTGTCATCAAGTTTCAGTGCAAACTGAGTAAAGTCTTTTCTGAGTTTATAGACAGTTTTTTAGCATTAAAGGGGTCTGTTAATATGCCTTTCGGGTAGTACCTATATAACTTCAATCACGTTATAACGCTGTGTGAAAAGTACCATATTACACATTATATATCAATTAGACTTAGCTAATGCTTTTGGCACTGCACCACATGCCCTATTGTGGAAGGTATTTGAGCATTGGCTGTTTACAATATATGACATTCCGATTACTAAAGTGGAGAGGCTCGAAGGGGCAGTGAATAGGACGATAAGGAAGTGGCTTGGGAATGCCGCGTTGTTTAAGTAGTATAGCATGGAAGAGGAATATTGGAGTTGCCGTTAACTAGCTTGATGGAGGAATATAAATGTGCGAAGGCAAGTCGCGAAATGTTAGTAGCAGGGTCAAAGGAATAAGAGCAGCAGCACCATTCTCGAAAACAGGATTCAAATGGAAGTCACGAGAGGCGGTGCACTTAGCAAAGAGAGCGCTAGAACATAGAGATATAATAGGTCAAGTGCAAAGGGAGAGGGCAGGGCTAGGATCAAATGACTCATGGAAAGCATTTAATCGGGCCACATGACCTAAAAGAAGGTGAATGATTATTGGCTTTCTACGAGAGCAGGAAGAGGAAGTACGGCGAGCGAGAGCTGCGTCGCAAATAAAGCAAGGACAGTGGTTGAAATGGAGTGGTGTGGAGAAATGGAGACTCACCTGGCGAGAGTTGTGGGCGATGCATGCAAGCCGTGTTAAGTTCTTGCTGGGGGCCTCCTATGACATCCTGCCGACTCTGCAGAACCTTGGACAGTGGGTAGGTGAAGATGCAAGTTGCAAACTTGGGAATGGGACGTTGAAGCATGTTTTATCATCATGTAAGGTTATTTTATCGCAAGGGCGGTATACGTGGAGGCATAATCAGGTGCTTCATTCACTGGCAGCGGTGATTTGATAAGAAGCGTCTAGAAGTTAATTCTGTGCCTATTGCTAGTAGTGATAAGATGATTGCTTCTGCTTTCCATTATCTTGCCCCTCGTGCACGAAGGTAAAGGGCTGAAGTGAGGGACTGGAAATTAGAGGTGGACGTGGGTAAGAAACTACAGGTCCCACAGTGTATTGCAGTAACTATATTGAGGCTGGATATGGTGCTGTATTCAGAGGCTAAGCGGGTAGTTTATGTCATAGAGTTGACAGTACGATTTGAAGATGAAGTTGGAGCTTACAAAAGGAAGAAGTGGAAATATGCAGACCTAGTGGCTGAAGTTCATGAGCGTGAGTGGCAGGCATACATTAAGCCAGTAGAGGTAGGAGTCAGAGGCTTTGTTGTGAAAACTATTACTTCCTTGCTTAGTGAGTTTGGAATTAGAGGGCATATGTTAAGGGGAGCTNGGTAGGAGTCAGAGGCTTTGTTGTGAAAACTATTACTTCCTTGCTTAGTGAGTTTGGAATTAGAGGGCATATGTTAAGGGGAGCTGTGAAGGAATTGTCGGAAGTAGCTGAAAGGGCTAGTCAATGGCTGTGGATGAGGAGAGCTCAATTGGAGTGGGGAAATGTGGTGTAAATGTGGGCGGTAGTGGGTGTGGTACATAAGGGCTGCATGGAACTGGTGCCGTAGAAGCACGCATAACGGTGCATGCAGGGTGTGGTGCTGCCTTATTCACCAGGGGCTATGTGGACTTATGACCTAGTAAGCTTGGAGGGGGGTGGGTCTGGGATGCCAGGCTTCACTGCTGAACCTTCTGGAGGTGTCGTGGGCCTAATTCGGCAAAACGCCGACAGAGGAAGGTGCCTACGTGACGACCCCAGTGAAGAGCTTACAAGGTGGCGTATTAAGGCTTGCTTACTGCGGAGTAGGTGGTAGGTTTGTTAGATTAGTGTGGAAGGGCCCTATATGTAATCCCAGTGAGTAAGTGCAGGATATTTGTCATCTTATCCTGTATACTTGTACCCTAACTATATTAGTTGAAAAGGGCACATGTAAGACAGTTTAACTGCTAGATAAAACTGCCACATCCTTTGAATGATAAAGGACTGCAAAAAAATATTAAAGTGTAATGATCCACATGAATGGTGTTACCAACACATGGCTCTACAGATAAAGTTGTAGGAACACAAACTTTATTCTTAAGAGGTAAAGCATGATGAGAGCCACAACTCCACCCATTATTACACAGTCCCCCATTAAGGCTTGATCATGCCAGTAACCCACATTCATACCACACAGTGTCTGTAGCCATGGGGGGGTCTTGCTTCCACCGTGATGTGTTGTGCAGAAGCAAAGACTTGCAGACAGCAAATTCAGCCCAGGTGGATTCCCTCCCTGCTGAGAGGAGCTCCCTAGAAGATCAGTGGGGCCTGATGCCAACACTGGCTGGAGAACCAGAAGAGGAAATAGAACACCCAAAGTGGGGACACCCACTGCCCACGCCAAAAAAGACAAGGAAGAGGAATGGCAGGCTTCGTCCAGGATCAAGAGCAAGCACATAATTTGTTTTTGGTAAAGGGAGACTGAAGCAGCAGAGGATTTCCCAGACTCACCTACTTTTATTTGTGACTAGGTCTTCACAGTTTTAGGCCTGGCCACTGGACATGTTTGTCTCCAGCATAAAGGCCCCCAATGCTTTGCTGAGGTCACCAACCTGACTGAAGATGTACATCAGAAAATTGTGAAGACCTAAAAGATGAGTGAAAAGAGTTGAAAAATTACAAGGTGGAGTTCTTGTGGCGGACGGTTCGGTGCATCATTATTATCTACATTTTATCCCTTTATCCCCACTGAGGACATGGAAGCTTTCCTCAGAGAACATGAGCTCCTGCTGGAGCATAGGCAATTTCAAGCATGCCTGCATCCCGACCCTGTGGACCCTACCAGACTTTATTGCCTACTCCTGTATCTCTCAATCAAGAATGGGGTACCTCTTCTACCCGCAACAGCCTCCTCTCTGCTGGATCTGGCAGGGTAGGGGACACACTGGTGAAGCATCTAAAAACAAGTACCGCAATTGCCTGGAAACCAGCCATTTTGCTAGGGACTGCAAGGGACTTGCAGTGTCAGTATCTGCAACAGCAAAGATCAACTGGCCTGTCTCTGCCCACAGTACAGGCCTTTTTATGCCAACGTCCTGTCTGGCAAAAGGAGGTCTTTGGTGGATTTCCTGAAGGACTTTACCATGAAGGATTAATAAAAACAAGCAGGTGGAGGCAGAGCCAGAAGTAAAGGTGGGAGCTGAAAACGTACCCATCACAGCTGGTAAGCCCCAGGCTTTGAGACCTATCCCTTCCCTGGAAGTTCCTGAAAGGGGGAGGATGAAATTTTTAAAAATTCTACTATAGAAAAGAATGAAAGGCAGAAAGGAGGCAAAACAGCCTCAGGGGGAGGTCTTTGTCAGCCAGCTCCTCCTCAAATGAAGGCCAAGAGCAACCCTTCTCCCTGGAGAAAAGGAATGATGCCTGGTTCACAAACAGTTGGCCTAAACACCCTTTTCAGACTCACTGTCATACCTGGATGGGGACAACATGAACATGTACAGTGTGACCAGAGCAAAACTCAGGGGAGGGGTGCATTGTTATTAGTGACTGACTGACTGACTTCTTTTAATATTTTTTGCATTTTAAGGTTATACTCCAATGGTTCATTTTAAAATTTTAACTGTTAGTGTCAGGGGTCAGGTCAATTTATTTAACTGCTATGGTTAGCACTCATCCTCTGCCTTAAACATTTTTTTTTTTTTTTTTTTTTTTTTTTTTTTTTTTTTTTTTTNTTTTTTTTTTTTTTTTTTTTTTTTTTTTTTTTTTTTTTTTTTTTTTTTTTTTTTTTGCAGGAACTCTATCTCCAAGACCAAGACAACACAACTGCTTTCTCAAGATTGGAGAAAGGGCGAGTCCTATTGGAGCATAGATGGTGGCCACTGCAGGTGTGGGGATTCTTTTTGAAGACCACACCTACAAAAAGGTAAGGCCTCTTATTATTAATCCAGGCCAGGTTTTGGGGGTGGACACCATGTCAAGAGCTCAGCACACAGAGGTTCTACGTATGCATACTCCAGTGGACGTCAGGTCCCTTATTGCATAAAGGACGGACATTTCACAGTATGAGGTGACTAACATCTTGCTTGAATGGCAATACTACTGTTAAACATTCACAGTTTTAGCCTAACTGACAGTTTTAAGAAGTTTAATGTCAGTGATCTGGGCATTAGCTACAACAGCCACTGTGCCTGTAGTCGTTTAGATTACATTTTAGCATCTTTCGTTGTTAAAGTACTTAAACGGATGTCCCCTCAGTGGCCATCAAATTGTGTGTTGGTCAAGGCATTGTCTCCATTGTGGCCCTGACCCATAGCCATGGCTACTGGAAGCACTCCAGGAAAAGGAGTACAGGGACATTTGTGAGGTTCTTTGTGGCAGGAGTCTGGATTTTTAGCCATTCATTAACTGTGTGGTGGGAGGGGGTCAAGGCTAAGTCCTTCACCATTAATCATTTCATCGATAAGGTTGTGCTTCAGGACAGAATCACTGAGCTCCACAGAGGAGGTTTGATTATGAAAGGGCTGGGGAAAGGCCACTTTGAGGCAATTGCACAAACAATTTGTGTGTTTTATGTACATTTTAGATGAGTTTCAGGTAGGGTACTGAGATTTAAAAGGATGAATGGTTACTCTTGCATATACGTTCACTTAGCACTAGAGATGTATTTGCATAAAAAGCAAATGAGTGATAAATGTGGTTCTTGTGAAAAGTATTTGTGCGTTCTCATTAACAATACACGGCTTTTATGCAAAAAAATGTTACTGTGCATTTTGGACCAATTTATTTACAGTCTTTTGAGAAAGTGTTTCAGTTTACAGCATCATGTTGAGAATGGTCAAGTATGGGTTTCTCTTGAGAGGTTTTTCCTCAGTGTAGAGGGTCCATTGCATGAGAATTGTTTGACAAGTATAGAAAAGTGTGGAGTTTAAGTATTTACAGGCTTAATGTGTTGTACATTTATGTCTTCAGTACCAGAAGCAGAAAATTCAGCCATAACTGAAGCACAGCTAAGAGGTTCTACTCTTCAGAGTTGGCAGTTGAACTATAGAGAAAACACCAGGCACAAAGGCATCTTGTACTTCTACCCCAGTACACAGTGGAACAGTCAAGAAGCAAGCATACATGCAAACAACAAAAATAGCTATCAATGCCAGCAGAGGTGCTCAAAGATATACCTCAAAACAAGGATCAAAAAGACATACTGCTTCAAAACTATGGTACCATACCCTCTACCACAGTACCTCCTTGCTTCCAAGGAGGTTTGTGTATGTGCACAAACTTCACAGGTCACTACACACCAAACAGGCAAGCTCAGTCCCTTTAAGTAGCGCTTTTATAGTGAGCATTCTCAATTAGCCTGAACGTGGAGCAGGTGGAAAATATCAGTTAATGAGTGTAGGATTCTATAACAATTCTCACAATGCCATAAGTATGTACATACATTATGACCCCAAGTGGCTAGGGGTACAGGGGTGTAATATTAACTGTTTGGGATGCTAGGGTTAGAAAGGAGGATTTGGTGCAAAAGTGACTTACTATTTACAAGTAAATAATACAAGTAATAATGCAAATAGATCATACATTAAACACACAAACATAAAGGCACACAAGGAAAGAACGTGAGCTGTGTCAAAGAAAAGAACGAATCAAAACCAAATTAACTAGCTGAAGTAACGCAAGTTATACCAAGTCAAACAACTTCAGTGCCTGCCGACACCCGAACTGCCCCATGCTACCTACCCAAACCAAAATGGAAAAGTAACACTTGTTTCTTATCTGGTGTGATTTAGACAGAACAAACATATATGTGCAAATATCTTTCACATGCCATTCTTACATGTTCACTTTCCTCAAGTCACAGTCAACCGATAAGTTCATACAGATAGAATAGATAACAAACAAACCTGGGAAACACCCACATATACAAGTATTAACAAATAAACCACATGTCAACTAATCCACAAAAACATGCAAACTCAAAGCCAAAGAGTCAAATACCAGTAGATTTAAATTATGCTGCCTTTAATTCCTTTGGCCAGAGGGTGGATTGTGACTCGATGTCAATTGTGATGGACCACAGATAACCAAGAATCTGTAAGCAGATAAGCAAGCTAACAAACACAGAAGAACATTTTTCAGGACGTCACAACATTACTGATATTCAGGTGTTTGGTCTAATACTTCTCTCCCAAAATTTGCCTTTTCCAGATTTCAGTTCAACTCTGCACATTTTCTGTACATTTCAACATTTTGATTAAAATTATTGCTGCTGAAGGGGAAAAGCACCCTGGATCTGGACAGAAAAGTGTTTCTAAGAGATATTTCATGAATTGTAGTTTGGGTATTTGAATCATCAACAAATTTATTCTGTGAAAATTTTAAATGAAAAGGTTCATGTTCTAACATTATTGACATAAGCATAAAAACACAATTGATACAGACAGTTTTCCCAAAATGGTATTTAATGGTGCTGATATGTTGTGTTTAAACTATAAAAATATTATATTGTAACCGTTTTGAGATTGAACTATTAGTGTGAAACAACAAAAAGATTAGATATGAACACAAAAATGTTTCTAGGTTGAATTTAATTGTTCATTACAGGTTTAAACTATCAGACACTATATTGGAACATTTTCAGGAAACAGTACAGTTTGTAACATTGCTGTCAAAACAGAAAGTCTGGATCTGGAAAGAATTATTTTTTTAAGCATTATCTAATAAATATTATCTTCATCATGTGGTTAAATCATCAAAACTGTCCATTGTGATCATTTTGATGAAATATTGCTGATTCAAACATTATTATGAAAACAGAAAACCATACTGAATGAGGAAAGAACAGTGTTTCTGAGAGGGATTTAATGAATTGTACCTGAAATCATCAATAACTTTATTTGTTTAAACGTTTTTATGAAGGAGTGTATGTTCTAACATTATTGCGGTAAAATGCAGAAAAAAACTGTACAGCTTTGAACATTTTGATGAAACAGTGCAGTTTGTAATGTTATTTCTTTAAAAAAAAATTAAAGGCACCTGGATATATAAAGTAACATTTTTCTAAGCGTAATTTAATGATTTGTAGGTTGTTTGCATTTAAATCATCAAACATTGCACATTGTATAATTAAACATTTTCAGGGAAAATTGCAGTTTCTAACTGTCACAACAGTTTTTCTGTACTGTCACGTTTCTGTACATCAAGTTTTTGATGGTTTAAACACATTAACAATGTGACAATGACAGTTGTTTCCTGGTGTCTGATCATTGAAAAATCAGAGTGATACCTTAGCTGTTGGTCCATTTGCTGCACCTGCAGGGATGGGGTTTTTTAGGCTGCCTGGGGGACTTGGATTCTTACAGTTTACAATGTAAAAGGAGGGAAATGTAAAAGAAATTATGTTCTTGTCTGTTTAAACTTTGTTTCACTTATATAACATGTTACTCTGCCCTGCCCCTACTAAATGGTAAATGACTTGATGTAGCTGTATACCTTTTTTGCCTTGTCTGAATGGTTCTGCAGGTGACAGCGGGATGAAGGAACTTGTTTACCACTACTGTGACCCTTTGTTAAGGTATTAATGATTGACATGTCAGATCTGCAGACAGGAAGATGTAACATTCTGTTGTGAAACCTTTAAGACCTGTGCTGTTCCATGCACCTATGTAATTCTTCAGACAATGCTGTTATAAATAAAAAAAAAAAACCTTGTAGGAAGGTCTTCTTGGTAATTGAACTTCCACAACCTACATGTCAGCCATAAAGCCAGACAGTAATATTAGATTATATATATCACCAAACTTTGTTACCTTCAAAGTTGTTGCATTTGGTCTACTTCACTAATGTGTGTGTGTGTGTGTGTGTGTGTGTGTGTGTGTGTGTGTGTGTGTGTGTGTGTGTGTGTGTTAGAGAGACAGAAAGAGAGAGACAGTGCAATATGGTCTTATTCAGGTTAACGTGACATATGACTGCATATGATGCAACTACGTTCAAGTTCCCAAAGGTTATTTCAGAGACTGTAGTAGAAACTTTAAAATGTGGCATTTAAAGAACTTCATCACACAGAAACCTCACTTAGGGTGAGAAGTATCAAGTTTCAGATCTGTGGCTTGAAAAACAAAGCTGTGCATAAAGGATTGACAGACACCGAGCCTGTTACAACCTCAAGGCTGTCTAGGGGTATGATGGGGTGTGACATAAACTGTACTACGTTACATGACAAGCGTTTTTCCACTGATTTGTCCACAACAGGCAATACTTTCTCACCAGTTATACCAGTCCCTGGAATAAGAGAAACTCCATTAACATTCAGACAAGGCTTTACTCCCACTTTTACAAACCCCGTAGCCAAGATTGACTATAAACGAATGTAGTGCAGGGGAACTTTCACATTATCCTATTTCAATACCCTGTACTATCACATATAAGTTGTAAGCAGAATAAGATAACAACAGATAACAGCTAACAGGTCATGGTCCATCATCAGGAGAATGTCAGTTTGAACCACCTTACCAGGTAACATGACTGTTTCAAGGTTCAGATGGTTGCTTTACCTGTCGGCTTTTAATCATGTTCATGGGTCAACGGTCTTAAGGATTGTAGAGGAAAATATATCTTCAATAACCTAAACGTGAGACCATTACATACATACAGCACCAAACGTGGAACCTTCTAGATCACCGAGTCTAAGGCATCACTAATCAGATGCTATATTGTATATCATTGCGTTGTAAATAATCATCTGTTATTACATCTTCCCTTTCTTAAAAAAGTACCAAGTTACTTTTCCAAACGTAAATTAAATGTATTTTGATTAATCACTTTGCAACCTTAACTTTTTCAAGCAGATCTCACTGTTTTCTAAAGTTAAAAAATTACAATAGCAAAGCTATCACAGACATCACTGAACATTTAAAAACACATTATTATTATTATAATAAGCATATATTTTTCCAACTAATATCACCTTTTTAATCTTTAATGTGTTTCAATAAATCTTTCTGGAGGTTTCCTTAAGGGTGCAGACATTTGGATTATTTTTGCTTGTCTCTGAGATGTACTTTCCTGGTTTGTGTTCATCCCTCAACCTTTACTGTGTTATTGTAGCTTATTTCTGTTTTTGTTTACATCCTCAGACACGACGTCACATTGGGAAGGAGACTGAGTCACAGCACCTGCTCCAGGCTGGCTTTGGTGGCTCCAGAATGGTGGGACGCTTGCGTGGTCTGGGGACAAGTTGGAGGATACCATTATACTGTTGTAATTAAAAATTAAACAAATTTTGTCATTTTGTCTGTATGTTTTGTTGAAAATTTATATTTCAGTTTAATAATACCACTGAAGAAATTTGAATATGAATGAGTTTGATCTCATTGAGAATATATTGTTGTGTGATTGACGGTTTGATCATTTGTTAACTGGCACATTCTAAGTAAGTCCGCGAAAGTGAAAAAATTGAGTTCGGCGATGTGATGAATCTTGAAGCCGTAGGTTCTCTCAGTCTAGCCAACTTTTGTACTTTATTTTATTGTAGGGATACGTTTATTAGTTTAAAAAAATGTAGTTTCTGCTTTATGCAGTTTAATGAGAAGTTTCATTGGCGAGCACTGAAAATAAATGTTATTTACACCAATGTGCCCTGCATCTGCACTGTCGTGTTTGTGGTGGAAGACACCGACTTCATCTATTGTCTCCCCTCACAGCATCAGACTTGACATGGTTCAATAATAGGCTAAAAGATCTAGGTCAAGTATGGATTTATTTCTGATTTAAATCACAATTACAGTTGCTCAAAAACGTAAGATATCATCATATTCCATTATTTGACAACACATTGATAACTCTACACCTGCCAAACATTAATAATGTTAGAGGCATTTGGGGATACTGAACACCCTTTGATGACAACTCTACTCTAAATTTAACAAGAAGCCAGTGCAAAGACTGGTGTTATATGATCATCACTTTGTCCTGTGTTGTTTTGCCAATTTTGAAACACTACATTAAACCAAGGGCTCCTTGGTATTGAGTAGCCTGACAGTGACACTGGTTAAGAGGAGTGCACTTTCAGTTGGTGTCATGGGTAAATAAGCCAGTACTTGTGATTTCAATTTCAGACAGGTGAAAATAGAACTGGAGTCCTTGGACAGATTACCGCTGAAAGCTTTAGAAGGTACAAATGTCACTGCACATTTAGCTCTATGGTGCAGTCAAGATTTCACTGTTATGTAAATTTAAAAAAATGATTTCAAGTTAATGTGAGCTAGTTTTATTTAGTAATCTTGCATATGAAAATCTATGCATATCATGTGTTGCTTTATTTTTTTTCTATTTATTTTTAAATACTTGCAGCTTTATGACGATAAGGTCATATTTGTATTGTCAAAACTTGTGGGAGAAAAAGCAGTCTCCACTGTTTAAGCATTTTGTACATGTGCGCAAATACTTTTCTTTTTTTGCTTTTATTTTGGGGAAGTTGGTTTAAATGATGGTGAAAGTGTGGCTCTGTTCTGTTCACTTTACTCTTGATATATTGTACCTTTTTAAAGTTTTAAATGCATTAATCACAAATAAGAACAATGCACAATGTTTTAAAGAATTTTTTTACTACAAACATCTGAGGTTAGGCTTTTGAAAATAGCAGCAGCTGACAAAACTAATTTTTTTGTTTGCGCAATCATTCATTCAGTCAATAATCAGATAAGGTGAGATAAATGTGAGTTCATCAAGAATCAGCTTTGTGTCATTTTCTGCCAGTGAGCAGTGATAAATGTTTCTAAGGCGAGACTATGAAAACAGGTCAGTCTGCAAACAGTGGCGCAGCTTTGATTTGTCAGTGACATCGCTGAGGATGCACCCAGGTGCATCATAAGATTTTTGTAACAAATAAATGGCGAATTGATGGCAATGCAAAACACTTTTGCTAATGATCAGATTACCACAATCCAACCAAATGGCATTCAGCTCTTCTGTTCAGACTAATGCCGATGTTCTCTGGCCACAGAGGTAAGCAGATAAACTGAATTATTTCTGAAGAGCCAATAAACTAATCTTTAATGCTTGAAGTGTCCACCAAAGGTAATTTAATGCTCACAGGTCTGAAAATGTTTGTCAGCAAATCAGAAATTAATGTCTTATAACCCTCTCCCATATTAGAATATGGTATGCAATATTTTGGTACAAATATCGAAAACATTTTATAAAACTTGAAAACATCAATATTTTTAAGTTATGTTTTATAAAGGTGTTATGAATACTTATACTGTACATGCATCTATTTTGTTATATTCAGTTACTTTATATACCTATATTGCAGAATGTGTCACATTAATATGAAATGTGTCTAAATTTGCATTGCTCATTCCTTTAAAAGATTCAAAGTATACTACTTTCCAATAAACTATCTAACTTGAGATCCAGGAAAATGACATCATATATAAATAATTGCATCAAAAAAGACTATGGAGATAAAAATGGAAACTGGCAAACCCTGTATCTTTAAAAGGCAGCAGGTGAGAAAATCCCTGTCAGCACATTCTCAAAGGCCTTGTACTTGCATCATACTGAGAATGAGGAAAAGAACAGCAATATTAACTGTAACCATAGCTTATCATGCACTATTTGTCATCCATTTTAGGTGTTTTTAAAAAAAACTGTGCATTGGAATAATAGACCCAGATGACAGTCTCTGCTCAATCTTCTCTCTCAAGTGAGGACTGTCCAACTTGTGCCATTGGAATTTGTGGTTTTCTAGAAATGGAGGCTGACCAGCATCAATGTCCAAATCATTATAGTCCACGGACACCAGTGTGTTGAAACAGACCCCATCTGTCTTTCCTGGGCTCCTTCCATTATGCTGCACTCCCAGGATGCCCCAGGTTTTCAGATTGGGCTTTCGAGAGGAAAAGGGCATGCACTCCTGCATCAACTTGTGAGCGGCCCACGTGAGAGCAACAGCCCTGTCAGACACAGCGACGGGGAGGTGGGGGTCCTCTTCCTCACAACTCAACAAGACCCAAAGGTCACCACTGGGGCCACTCAATGTAAGGAGCAGCCTCTGGCAGACAGTGTGACATGGCAAGTCTACAGGCAGGACTGGGGTGAACCAAGGCTTCTTTCTGTATTTCAGGCCAGCATCAATGAGGCACAGGATGTCCCGACCCCTCAGGGGGAGAGGGCTCTCCTGGTCCCACCAC
Source organism: Arapaima gigas (assembly GCA_900497675.1). Taxonomy (NCBI): domain Eukaryota; kingdom Metazoa; phylum Chordata; class Actinopteri; order Osteoglossiformes; family Osteoglossidae; genus Arapaima; species Arapaima gigas. Next base: position 273,800 of record UFQX01000579.1, on the reverse strand, counting down.
TGGGCTTGAATGGACTCTGTGTCAGCCTCTGCTTCTGTCTTCAAAGAACCTCCTGGATAGAAAGAGAGATTATTCAGAGCACAACTTTAAATGGTAAAGTCTTAACGTGTCTTATGAAAGCATCTCCTAGAATTTATTCATGAAATGATAGTTACAGTTATTACTGCCTTACATGGGCAATGCTTGTACCCAAACAGACTAATTTTTGTTTTACATTAGCAGTTCAGATTAAATACATTACTCTGAGACTACAGTATACTACAGTAGTGTCTCAGCTTGAACCAACACTGAGGTACCTGCTATCCATTCTTAGCAGAATGCAAGTGTAAAAGTGTCAGTGAACTTGAACCCAACCTGTTTCTTCAGCCAGAAGGACAAATCTGATCCACTGTGGCCCCTGCTCTTCAACCCGGAGCAATGTAATTGGCTGACAATCCAGACCTGCCTCCTCCTTCACCTCTCTCATCATGGCTTCCACAATGCTCTCAGATCTCTCCATGCGACCTGCTGGCAGGTACCAACGCCCATGGCACTCCAGCTTGGCCTCCTGCACCATCAGGACCTCATTCTACAAGCCCAATTAACAACAAAGCACATAGGCTATTACACAATGAGCAATCAGTATTTACACAACATTTTTTGGTTGCTTAAATTTTTTAAACACACAGAGGTCCACAGTTTATCATTTTACCCTGCTGGAAAAACTCCTGGAGAAAGTCAAGGTAATTAACTTGTTCAAGAAAGAGTTCAAATGCAGGTCTCTCCCTGAAGCTTTGCCTTACAATCTTTTCGGTTAAAAGCACAATTCGTTAAGCTATCTAACCAACAGTTGTTGTCTGAAAAGTCTGAAATGACACTAAAAGAAATCAAAATTGTATTAGTCTATGATTTATTTTATTAAATAGTACCTTTTTCAGCTGATCGCAACTTGAAGGCAACCATTTCAATTAATTTTCTAGTCATACAGAAACAAGATAAAAAGTACACTGTTTAATAAATGCTGCATGTCTCCTCCTTTAGTTAGAAATAAAGACAGGTTCATAATAATTTGTATACACAACACCTGGACAGCACTGTACAGCCCAAATTGCTTTAAAACACTATAGGGTTTCTATTAAGACACCTGTACTGTACAAATAGTCTCTTGGACTTCCCCAGGTGAGAAGACTGTCGTGTCCACTGGGGGGCGACATGTGCACGCAGGGGAATTGTGACTTTGAGAAATATACAGAAATCCCCTCGATATAGCAACTCAAAAACCGAATTTTGGTTACAAGAGCTCTTGAAAATTAATACCTTTATATTGGTATCAGAATGTAAACTTTTGCTATAACAAATTTTTTTCCTAAAGTTTTATCCATAACAAAAAAATTAAAACGTGAAGAAAAATCAAAATAAATGCACACTTGCGAGGGTGTTAGCCGTTTCCACCTGTTGCACCGCGTTTATGACGCATTCGATTTTAAATAAACCTATTCATTTAAATGTCAGTTGTTATGTCAAGCAAAGAGGTGGTTGTGACAAGCTTATCTGATAAATGTCTTACCTATATTCGACATCCCGTAACACTGAACTCCTGCTGTGAACCTGCCTCTCCCACGTGTAAGAGTGACACTGGGGGGCACTAATATGTGAAATGTCCTGTATTGTACATACTGTACCACATGGCATAAAGATGCAAATTAATTACAATATTAAATATTTTCCAATTAAGTAACTAGTGTTTAAATAGTTCTATCATGCCAAAATCATTGGTTAATATTTATTTATTCATTTTTCCCAATTTAAAATAATGCAAAATAGATATTCAGTATTCAAAAAATCTGGTATCCAATGCTTTTTCAGGGACGAGGGATGCAGAGGGATTACTGTATACATATATAAACCTTTTAAATAGCATATTTCTATTAGATACCTGACTGTTCACATTTGCACATTATGGCTGTCATACCTTTTCATTGAAAATAACAGCACAGACGATGTAGCAGACAGTCTTCCTCAAGACCACAGGCTGGACCGTCTCAGGTGAGGAGTCAAAGTGCTCTGTCTGCAGCCCACCACCATCCAGTACCGTCTGTATAGCATCCTCCACGGACATGGCTGGAGAGTGGTCAAAGCACTCGCTCACTAGAAATCCACACCTTATGTAAGTACAGGTGATTGTTAAGTCACATCCATTCCGACGACCTCCTCATATCTTACAAATTCTCTTACACCATACCGTATAAACCATAAAGACAAACAATAATACCTTGAATAGCGCTCAAGATACATTCTTCAAAGTGAGTGCTATCCGAAAGTGAGAAAGTAGTGCACTAACTGAAAGAGCGGTAAATGGGGTCACTGTAATGTTTTATTACACAGGTGAAAATACAAAGACAGTATAACAATACAGGAATCCATCGATATTCAAGCTGCTAACTGAAGAGTTTTTGCATGTACAAGTAAAATTATTTAATACCCTTTAACAAGTTACAACCAAATATGAGGCTGATTTTTTGCACTTACGAGTAACGAGAGTCGAACATGGAGGAATTTTCAATGCTATATGAGTAAACATCTGTGATAGATTAATTAAGTCTGATGGGTATGAAGAACACAAGTAAAATTTGGTCCTGACTGGATTTATGCATATATCATATACAGCCTTACCTTGTTTGTGGCAATACTTACAAACATATTATACACACACACCCCTTTTTATGTTTCTAACTTAATTTATACTGGGAAAATATAAATAGGAAGCCTATTTCTCATAATATTAAATGGGACAATTTTTAAACCATTTGAAGCACCCAGGAAAAAAACAACTAATTTCCCTATATTCAACAGATGAGAAGCCTGTGAGATGGTGTCACGTGACAAAAGCTTGAGAAGAAAGACTGAAACTCACACATCTGCTATATGCAGTGCCCCAAACAGGTTTGTGCTCACACACATTTCCCTCTTGCACATGACTGGGAGCATATTTGAGCACCTTCCTTTCACCCCTTTTACACCCATGTTGCATTTTTTCTTTTAATCTCAAAGTTTTCTGAAAACTGAACGCCCTTTTATTATAATCGTTGAATTTTTATTTTCTCTCCCTTGCAACAGCAAGGTCAGCTGATGTTATCCTAGCAGCTGAACTGGATGTTTGTACACAGTCCAATTAAACAGGCCTCAAATAAAATAACAGCATTAATGGGACAGCCGTGGTGTCCAAGTTGTTGTAAGCCATCTATGTCCCAAGTCAAGGACTGCCTTTTATTTAGTTAACATCTTTGTCAAAGCTGGCTTAAATGCTTGAGCAGTACAAGATTACAATATAATGACACAGAATGATACATTATTATAGCCAAACCAGAGGCAGGACTTTCCAGTTGGTCCCCGTCGAATGGATAATATTCACTAGGCGAAAACTAAAAATGTAGAACCGCACTGGAGGCTTTTTACTGCGGTGCGTGCGTGTAGGGCATTCTAACCAACCAGACACACACAATAATACTATATACCAGAGTAACAATGGGGTTGAACTCCATTCCTGCTGACCACCGAGATATATTGTACATACAGAATCGACATAATCATAGCACCATGAGGACAGCTAGTTTGTGTGGATTATGATGTGGGCAAATGCGACTAATTCCCAAAATAATGCCTGGTATGAACAATGGGTTCGTTAACAGTTTTTTCAACGAATACATGGAGGGTTTCGGTACAAACCTTCACGACAACTCCGTCGCCTCTCGTCATGAGTAAAAAGTGCGACAACTACCTGCAAGTCCGAAAGGGTCCGGCTGCAAAATCTGCACTCCGCGGTTACTCGTTCGCTGTATTGTGTCGCGTACGCTGTGTTAGCCTTTCACTGTATAACATCTATAATGGCTACAGTGCTGCACTGTTTTTACGAATGATACAAAGAATGTCAATATTTACGTGTGAAACCTGTTATTTAACTGCCGTCATACTGCATGCATACACTATCATTCACTCGCTATGGGTAACCGCTTGTCCAAGTCCCACACATATATAAATAAATATGGTAGCATGACAGCATACATCTTACCACCGCAATGCAGCATCAGTCTGTAAGTTGTTGTGGAAACGCTAAAAGAGATTACATGCTCAGTAGCCATTAACCTTACAAAACACTAGAGCGCCTGTCTATACGTCATATGTCAACAGCGACACAGTTAAAGGGATACTCCTGTTTAGTCACTGCGCGTGCTCAGTTTCTTCTGTTTTATTTAACCTGAATATGGTTTTAAGCAGTCAACTTGTACAGTATCACATCTACACAAGAAAACATGCATAAAACATGAAGTATTCAGTGGCTGAAAATTACAAATTGTTAAATTAGTTTAAAGTTTTCAGTTTAAATTTCCTTCTTTCTAAAAGAATCAATACCTGTACCAGCTTCATTTTGATAAATGTAGAACTTAAAACCAAATATCTAGTATGAATGTAAAAAGGAAGGGGAAAAAGTACATTTTTCAGCCCAAAGTAGTAAAAACTTGCACATCTAGTTTGAACATGTGCAAAACATGGATTAAAGGATACATTTTTTAATATTTTAACAATTTTTTTAATGCTATTACTAACTTTATGGTGCCATAAGCCTCCAACCAGCACATGCTGATGGTCTTTTTAGTGTTGCTGGTGATTTAACCAGGGTAATTTAAAAACAATCCTTCTCAAATTCCACCAGTATGTCCATTGTCCTACCAGAAGTATGAACACACTGAGCGTTGTTTACATGAACATCTGCAACAGGTACAAGGTCACAGCCTACATCCTTCTGGAACACTCTGATCACACCTCCTTGCTATTGGCACCCATTTACAAGCTTTTGAGGAGAGCAAGGAGAGGATTCAGGATCACAGAGGATGCAGGAGCACTTTGTGAACAATTACCCAAGGAGGATGGCATACAGACCATCACTAACTACAAGAGCAACCACAACAGTGTCAATAATGGGAATGTGTCTGTGCAGAATGACTTGACTGTTGGAGACCCTCCTCGTGGTGACTGGGCATTGTCTCTGTCTCTGGCTGATGTGAGAAGGACTCTTGCAAGAGTCAACTCACAGAAAGCTACAGGCCCAGACAGTATCCCCAGCTGTGTGTTAAACATGAACTGGTGAAGGTCTTCACTGATATCTTCAGCCCTAGCCTAAGTTGTCCCCAAGTGCTTCAAACAACCATCATCACCTCAGTGACTAAGAAATCACCTGTGTCCTGCCTCAATGACTACCATCCCATTGCAGTCACACTGGCCATTCTGAAGTGCTTTAAAAGACTAGTCATGTCCCACCTCAATTCCTTCATCTTGCTATCCAAATTAAACCATCACGTTTGCCTACCACCCCAATAGATCTACTAAGGCCCCCATTGCCATTGTGGTAAGTCTGGCCCTGACACATCTGGAAGGCTAGAAGACTGTCAAATGTCAGAACGTTTGAGTTTAGCATTCAGTACCATTATCCCCTAGCAGCTTGTCAACAAACAGTCCTCATTGGATCTGAACATGCCCCTGTGTAACTGGATCCTGGATGGGTTTCTTTCTGGTTGGGTCAGTTCTTTCCTCGTTCCTTGTGTTATGTCCCAACACTGGACTGAGCTACTGCAGATTAAAAAGTGCATGAAACTGTATAGTGAAACAGCATATGGCAGGGCTGTTTGTCATGTTTGCAGTTCTTCCTGTTATTCATTTCCTTGACATCGTGTTAAAAGATTTTATCATTCAACATTGAAAACCATGTATAAAAACAAACTACCTGTAATATCTAAGAAAATTAGATTACATTTAGACTGTCGTACATCCTTAGAGCACAGTGAATGCAACAAAGAAAAAATAAACTTTTTCTCTGAGTGATGTAGAAAACGTACAGATACAGTGGAGCATGTTTTTCAGAAAACCTTTTATAATCACAAAAGAATGACTAAATAAGTGAGATGTATTTTATTTACTTATTTAGCAAAACATTTCTGTTTTTCACAACTTTTTAAATTTTGATTTTTGAGATAAAATGCAACGAAACTGAGGTTTTAGACTTTTTTTAGCAAAATGAGGCCACAAATCAGGAACGAGGTGGAGGACTTTGAAGCTACTTGTGCGTATTCACTGCGCATGCTCATGTGACGGCCTTTCCCATAACAGTTGAGTGCGAATCCATACGTCATCCACAAAAAGTGATTACAATAGTTTACGGACTGCACATGCGCAGTGTACTTTATTCTTTGGTAGTTGAGGGGATGTTAGAAACAGCTTACCTCACCGAACAGTTTTCGTTAACAGTTCTGATTAGTATAATTGTTTATCACGATCAAATCACATGGTGGCGTTTTATTCAGACCGAGCACTCGAACAGAAACATCTAGAAGAAGAGCCAGAAATGGTACATTCATTAGTTACACAATAATGCCATAGATTTGTCGAGCGTCTCGGCGTTTCACGGCGAAAGTCTCGTTATGCTGAGGTGGAGCTACCTGACTGAAGGAAAATCAGCAGACCGAAGTGGGTTTTCCCGTCGCCTGCCTGCGGAGCCCCTCTGAAGATGGCCGTTCCTTTTGGCATCCGAGGCTGGCGGCTTCTCTGTACGCTCGCCTTACTTTGCCGAGTTGGCTCCGGGAGTGAAAGTAAGTAAGATACAGGCAGCTAGTGACTGTTTTACAACGTATAAACGGAGCGAACCCCACCAAAGGGTCTGAAAATCGGTCGGGATGGTGTGTGCGCTGTCAGTGTTTCACTCTCCTGATCTGGAGTTGGACACACACCACACGCACGTACTCAAACACAAACCGCCCTTGTGTTTCAGCCGCTACAGGAAGGCTCCTAACTACGGATAGATTTAAGTTGGAATAATGTAAGAGGACTAATGAACCTATTGCCTTTTGGTGCCATGTCCGTATTTAATGTAGCAGTTCTCGGCCACTCACCCGGTATTTGACGACAGGGACAAAAAAACTGGGCTTGAAGTCTTTAGCAGTCACCAGTTAAATTTATTTGTTTTCGCTTTGAATTTCGCTTCAAGTCACAGTGATAGTTTATTATACCTTTTTGATAAATATCTTAGTTAAAAAAAGAAGGGGAGTTTAACGCAGGTCCCGATTAACTGTGGCTGTAGCTCCAATGGACAGTTTTTTTATATTACAATTCTGCGTAGAAATGTATCAGGAAAAGCCCGCAAGTTTTACTAAATATCTATTAGTTCTTTTTTAAAAATTAGTGTCAGTGACTTCTCCCTACGTCCATTGCGAGAGTTACTTTACAGAGGAAGTTCAACTACAGAGATGTTCAGTCAAGCATGTGCTGGAGGCGCCTGTCAGGGTTACATATTTAAGTTTACGCTTATTCACATAGCTGATACGTCTTTCCAAAGAATCTAACTTTGTAAAGTTACTTAGTTTTTTACACATTTTACAATTTTTACTGAAGCAGATTTGGGCCAAGTGTACTACAGCCCAAATGGATTTGAACCACAGATGGGCCTTTGTGCAGCACCTATAACCACTACATCATCCTCTGCTATCACTCTGGTATTCTCACCCGTGGTGCTCAAGTATCCATCTCAGGAGTGGGTGGTTAGAGCCAGCAACATGTTTCTCTTATTTCCAAAACTATCATTCTGTTCACATCCACTGAACAACCCATACCTTTTAAGTTTTTTTTTTTTTTCATATCCCACCCAGAAAAGTGCACACTGAACCTACAGGCCACTGTCAAATGGCTATAGGAGTGCCACTTTCCTCCTCGTGTATCTGATATCTCAGTATTAAATAAAAAGCAAAGTCAAATTTCCTTAATATATCTCAGTACAAATCACCCAGCTCTATAAGTGAATGTAAGACTGAGTACTTTAACAGTGTTAGTTGTTTTGAAGCAAAGAATCAGTTAAAAAAGCAAATATAAATGCCACAGCTGATTTGATCTCTGGGACCTTGGCTATATGTCCTTTGGGGAAACATTTGTGTTTAATCTTATTTCTGAACCTGTCACCCTTTAAACCGTGACAGACGAGCTCCTTTGCGTAACTTGGGCAATATGCTAATTTCTTTGGAATGATGTTAGTGTATGTTAGGGGTCTCTTTCTTGAAGCTGTTCCTGTTAGAGTGACAGGTTTTGGCAAACATGGAGTATAAGCATTAATTTTAATGATTATTTGTCTGCAAGTCCCATCACTGTTACAATTATATTTTTAAAACGAATTTAGGGCATATAATAGACTATAACACTTAAGACTCATACACTTAAGATTTACTGTAAGTAGTATGTGTCAAACCTGTTTGGAGAAAGCAAGGGTCGTCTTTGGAACGTGCATCAAAATATAGTTTCTCTTATTTACATTTAACCTGTATCTATAACTTCACTATGTACCTCTTATATGTTCTGTTATTCTAATCTGCTGTTCAGCATTTGAGTCAGTGTGAGAAGCGCTCTATAAAAATAAATTTAACTCAATAGAAAACTGGGTTCATAGTTGATTTATAATGTGTAAAAATAAATGAATAAACCTTTGAAACCATTGCACAGCACCTCCATATTGCTCATTTGTTTCTCCACTGTTGTGTAACCTTGTGGTTGTTTACTCAACCTGCATGTGTTTGTTTTACCATATCAACATTTTATGCCAGGAACTGTAATCGAAGAGTGTTTTGATTCTAACCTTGACCTCCTGCCGACATGCAGCCTGTTCATCATTTTGGCTGCTGTTCTGCCTTGAATTGAGTTTTGTCCATGGGTGGGCCAACTGTTCATTCAGGTGTCTGATGAGAGGGAAAGTGCTGTAAAGACTTCACTGATGCAATAAAAAGAGGCCAGAATATTTCCACTAAGCTCTGATGCAGTTGTTCAAAATCTGCTGGCAGCCCTGCTCCAGTGTCATGTGCTGTATTATTTATAGAACTTTTTGTGTAATGTGTTCCTTCCGGCATTGTACGCTTCTTATATTTGAACCTGTTTGTATTCGATGTTTGAGTTCTCTTGCAAGCTTTGTGCTGTAGGCCATTTCAGTGTAAGGGTACTGTTTCTATGTGTCGCATCTTCTCAGAATAAGAGCTTTTGAGGTACTCATGAAAGCTCCCCCCATGTGATTGCCTAGAAACAGCTTAAATTCTTCATGGCATGGATCCAACCAGGTGCTGAAAACATTCCTTAGAGATTCTGGTCCATGTTGACATGATTGCATTACATAATTGCTGCAGATTTGTCAGCTGCACATTTGTGCTGCCAATCTGCTGGACTATCACATCCCTTACATACTCTGCTGGATTGAAATCTCATGACGGAGGAGGCCATTGAAGTTCACTGAACTCATTGTCATGGAACCAGTTTGCGATAACTTGTGCTTTGTGACATGGTGCATTATCATGCTGGAAGTAGCCATTAGAAGATTGGTAAATTGTGGCCATAAAAGGACACACTTGGTCAGCGACAATACTCAGCTAGGCTGTGGCACTGAAATGATGCTCAACTGGTATTAGGGGGTCCAATCTAAACATTCACTGAAGCTCATGACCTGAGTCTGGGTGATTTTATGTATTGCTCTGCTGCCATATGATTGGCAGATAATTGCGTGAACGAGCAGGAATACGGGGGGTCCTAATAAAGTGGCTAGTGAGTGTTACTAGAGCTGTATGCTCTGGCTGGTGATGCCTGATTTCCCCTTGCTCTGTCCTTTCAGACCAAGCAAACTAATAAGATGAACAAAATAGGTACGGGGGGGGGCAGGATGAGTAAGGATCCAGTCCAGTTCCTTAAAAGTGCTTTTTGCTTACAAGAAATGGCATGACTCTTACTGGAAATTCAGTTGTTCATGATGAAATTGGTGACCATCTGACATTTAAAGAATATATAGTTGGCTACAGAATCTGAATGAAAATCTGTTCAATTTTTACGTGCTCTTATTTGAATACATTTTTTCTCCTCTCAACAGTATCAGGTGCTGATCAGATATCTCGGCTATCCTCATATGAGGTGACCTTCCCCAAGCTGATAGAAAGGGATTGGAGAAACCTGGGAATTGGTCTCTTTGAAGAAACTCCAAAGAAGGTATGGGTCTCGAGCAAAATGGCAGATAACTTCCACATCCCCCCTGGACCCTGCATAGCTAACTAGCTTTTAATCAAATCTCTTTAAATGCCATCTTATTCTGTTTTGTTGTGATGCTGCCACTTTCATTGTGTATTCTGTGCTCACTGCTTTGCCTTCAATTTGTATAAAATTTGTATAAAAATCAGACTTTTATGTATGTCATTGTGTTGCTGTGGTGATTTTGCCTGATGTTTTTAAATGGGTGCATTCCCTTCTCTCTGTGCTGCCACAGTTGTATATTGGAACAAACCATCACGGTCTGTGCAGTTATTAGAATGTGTCTGATTGCTTGAGGTGGCTACAAAGCAACTTAATAAATTCAGCAATGAAGTAAACTAATTTTTTTTTAGTTGGCTAGCAGTTTTTCTTAGTGAATATAATTTCATTAATGTACACATCATATTGAGAAAATAGGAAGTTAGCCAGCTGATAGCTGTAGTAATTACTACTTGAAGTAGGAAAATGCTAGCTTATATATAGTTTCAGATTTGATTTCACACTTTTAAACTAAACATTTCCTGAGATTTCTATGAAACAACTGTTAATTGTGCACCAAAGAAGCAAAATACCCAGTTCTCTAATAGAATTAGAGCTTTCAATGTTTTGTGTGTATCAGGATTTATTTGTGATAAAGTAAATTGCTTTATAATCATAAAAAAGTGTAAAATAAACAAAATTAGTTGAGTAAAAATAGATGTAGTTGCTAGGTTGAATAAACATTAGTAAAGTCCAGAGTATGTATCTGTCTTCATACTAATGTTGAGTGCTACACATCTTGGCATTTCCTTGGCTTGATTTTTGGCTCAAATTTCACAGGAAATGTATCATCTCATCTTATCCTATGACCCAAATTAAGTAGCCGGTAGCGTGCTGTGAGCAGAAATTAAGTGATTCCAGTCCACAGTGTATTCTTATAACCACCTTGTGGAACTTCCTGAGTAATTTGTAAGGAGAGAAGAATCCGACTGCAGTGTTTTACTGTCAACCCTCTTTCCCAGGGGTCCAGGCAGGTGATCATGTCTCTGGATAAGTTCTACTTGATCATCAGTAGCTTAGAAGTATACCCAGTGGAGCCACAGCTGCTGCATGCTCTCTACTGAGCCTCCTGTGTTCCTAGACTGCTTGCATATCCAGCATTCCTTGCTGCAGGGCATACTTCTGTTGGCCTCTCCTTCACTTTAAAGGCACGTTCCAGTATGTTCAGAATTTAGGCAGCAGTCCTTCTATTAAACAACTGTATTTTTAGCTGTATTGTTGTCTGGTGACATTATACACATTGTAATGAAATGGATGTGCACTGCACAAAGGAACATTTCACTATTTGAGGGCTGAAACAATTCTTCAAGTAACTCAATTGATGTCTGATTAAAATTTTCTTCTTGAAGGATTTTTTTTCTTATGTCCAGTAGTATTCTTGTGGCAGGACCTGAAGTGGGTAGTACATGCATGAAAGCCCACTAACATTGAGATAAAGCAGTTCTGTAAACAAGAATGGGCAAAAATTCCCTCCAAGGACATGTGCGGGACTGATGAACAGTAATGATAAATGTTTTGTTGAAGTCATTGCTACTTAAGGTGTTCACATCAGTTACTGAAAGTTTGGAGTTTTTCCTGACAGACGGTTAATGTTGGCTCATTTTGTTCAATAAATGAACATATAACATTTTGTTACTTGTTTTCATGACATGGATGAAGATCTGATTACATTAAGTAAAATTTAAGCAGAAATGCAGAAAATTATAAAGACTTCACAAACTTTCTAGCACCACAATATGTGTCTTGCACTGTTATACGGTGTACGGTGGTACACAGTGTAAATTTGAGAAAGTATTTTCACTTCAATATATGATTTTCATTTATATCATGTAGTGGTCAAACAGCAGAGTGTACAGGTGATAATTCCTACTGTGTCAAGACTTGGTGCTGTTAACATGATTGCTTAGGCTAAGAAATGGAGGACGTAGACAAAATGAACAGAAAGAGGAATGTTTTAAAATGACAAATGTCTGAAGTTTGCTACCATTTTAAGCCTAAATAAAAAGGGAATGTAGCACATTGTATCCACTGTAGCAAGATAAAAACAAAAACTCTCAATGCTACAGCACCTGAATGGAGAGCATTCCATGTTCATACTTTGTGTAGCAAACGCCACCATTAACCATCTTGGCCACTGATTTTTGACTCCTACAGACAGCTTTCTAGGAAAGCATAATTCATTCTTCATTAAAATAATGTACTCCTGAAAAATATTATTCCTGAGCTGCACTTAAATTACAACTTATACCTCTGAAAGTTGTGCTACTCTCAACTCTGTATAGAGGTTGGAATGTTAAAATACACAGAGCAATGTTGACTTGTTTATTTCTATCTGCTTCACTCATGCCTTAATTTTTACTTTACCAGGGAAAGTAATTTACTTTTTTGGCTGTCTACTGGGTTTCAGTAAATATGTTTCTTTCTACCTCAAAAGGTTATTTATCTTAATGGCTGAACAGGTTTAGTTTACACTGTCCATTATATTTTTGATCTATTCAAATATACTACTTAAAACGATAAAATGTTTATTTGTATTAAATCATTTTTCTTCTCATGGATATTTTCTATTGCTGCTTTTTAAAGCATAAAAATATTTTTCTTATCTGATTACATTACAGATTGACAATTAGGTAATCTATTGTTAGAATAATACATAGTTGCAGCCCTGCAATATTTATAGACTGTATACAGGGAGCTCCCAGTAATTGCTAATATTCCCATGTGAAAAATAATGACTGAACTCAAATGTTACTAATGGAAATGAATGAAAAGCAGTCAGAACAAACTTTTTGTTTGGGGCATCTTTAATCATGTTTGGGCTGCTTTTAGCAGTACTAGATGAATGAACAGGAAATATATAAAGGTGGGTTATACTGTATAAATCACTACTTCTAAAAAAACACAAGACAGTAGTAGCAAAGAGCAAAACTGATGTTCTGTGGAAACAATTTGGGGTGAGGAATCATTTCATAAACTAAATTCATATTTTCCACATTAGAGCTACTCTGCCTGATGTCTTCCCAACTTTAGTCTTAATTATTTTACAAATATAATACGTTAGTTACTGTGAGTACAGTTTTTATGATGCTATCCAGGTATTATGGTAACAGTGAATCAAAGGCAGTAATAATGAGAGGCATCAATGAACACTTTTCATTACAGTAGAAAACACATAGTTCTTTGTGAAAGATTTGTTCCACTGCTGTATGTTCTTCCAAAACATAATAAAAAAAACTGAAAATAATACACTACTTTTTCCATTTATGAATAAAGTTCCTTCTTTTAGACAACAGCTTTGTGCCTCTATAGGTTTGTTTGCAGGGTAAAGGTGTATAGCGAGACATTGTCATAAGTAAGGAGAAATGCATGTGCATAATTATGTATGTATATCACAGTGTGTGGGTGTGTATCCTGTGTTACACATTACTATAGTCTGCTTATGTCTCCCATTGCTAATACCATGACTGTGGGAGGAATGTTGATAGATCATGTCACCCTTCACACAATTAATATTGAACCTCCATCTCAGCTGTCCTTAATCTCATGTGCTGCTTCAGAGCATTTCTTCTTCCTGTTCCATTCCAAAAACACTGCAGGAGCCATCTGTCTAAGACAGGTGCTCAGTCAGTGTGTGGCAGGCTAATAAAAGCAGTTGCAAGCAGAGAGGTGACTCCACAGATGCGTGCAGTTTTTCACTGTTAGCCAACACTCAAAAGAGTCAAACACTAAATTGCACCTCTTCACAACAACTTTAAATGAGTGGCAAACTTTTTTTAACTTATTTAAAATACTTAACTGTAGTTTGGAAAATGTAATATAGTATGTCTGTACATAGTCCACTTAGTGAATGTATTGAGCATAGAAAGAGTGCAACTCTGTTATTCTAATAAAAGATTGTTACAGATTGACAATTAGGTATTCAGATAAGAAAAATATTTTCATGTTTTAAATAGCAGCAATAGAAAATATCCACAAGAGGAAAAATTATTTAATACAACTGAATATTTTATTGTTTAAGTAGTATGTTTGAATGGGTCAAAAATATAATGTACAGTGTAAAGGCTGCAAAGCAGTTAGATTTGTTAACAGTATGGTCTTCTAAATAACGGGAGTTGGAATGCTTATTTTACCCTTGAGAAAAGCACTTGAGTGTTTTTGAATGAGTGATTTATATCTAAAAAGCTGAATCTCTTTTTATCCACTGCTTTGTTTTCAAGACTTGAAATTTTGCACCTGAATACTTGTCACTTTGTTACATTTTTGTATAGTAACATTTATTAAACTCCCAAAAGGTTACTTAGTATTTTGAAAATTTGCTGAAAGGCTCAGAGAGGTAGGAGTGATAGTGTGACACACACAGCACATGGTAAAGTGGTACATAGTCACAAAGGTGGATTTTCTCACATTTTCTCGCATGCTGACAAACCCCTCCTACACATAGGTCAGCTAAGATGCCACACACACTGATGAATTTTCTTGTCCCTACATGACAGACACGCTGCAATAAAGCAGATGCATTTCCTTGCTCCACACACACAACTGAAAAAGGGTTTTCAACCTGATACAAGAATTTTGTGCCCTCTAGACACACGCACTTTCTCTCTCTCTCTCACTTTCAGTATTTGCATGCATACAATAGTTATAAATCCTAAACACAATTTTGCAATTGCTGTGATTGTGCTTGTTGAAGTAAAATACAACAACTAGGTCATGATGCTTATAAAGCTCAAAGCCATTTTTAATCCGGTGATGTAATTTTAACTGGAATTATTCTCACATTTTGCCTGCATTTTGGTTATAGGGTTAGATCATACACTGTGGAAGTGCTTTTCTCAAAAAGGGATTAATGTGACCTAAAGACCACAGACAAGTATAGAAATCTTTCTGATCCATGTGCTTGACAAGGTTTTCAGTATACCCTCATGTATATGTTAATCACACCTTGTGGAGCAGCGGTTATGGCTGTCACAATCAGAGGGTCTCCATTTCAAATCCTACTCATGTTTTTTCTCCCCTACATCAAAGTACTTCACATGTATTTATCCTGTAAAAATGTCCTGCTATATGAATTGGAAATCATCATAGCTGAGTTTAGAGTACTAAGTCACCTTGTATGACTGTTGTTTAATATTAATGACTGTATCAGAATTATTTTTCTTTTCTTCGTTTTGTTTCAAGGTGTCCTATATGATTCATGCCCAGGGGAAGGACCACACTGTAGTTCTGGAGAAAAATGAGTAAGTACATAAAAACATATTTAAGTGTCATTGATGAAGTATGGGTGGGTAGGAATAGATGTCAGAGGGAGTAGCAGATAAATTTTCTGGTTGTACACTTTTATATTGAACCCGGTGACTCAGGCTGGGAATCAGAGTGGCTTCAGGTGTAGTGGGGGAGGGTGGCCTGTGCAAGCTGTCAAAGTGAGGATCCCTTCATCCTGATATAGAGGCCACCCTTACCAGGTGAAGTGATAGGGCTTTATTTCTTGCTCTTGAGCACAGCAACCCAGAGAAAAAAATTGTGAGCAATTTTTGAAGTTGAACAGTCTTTCACTTTTGGCTATACAAGAGAAGAGTATAAAGGACCTGAGACATGGCACAGTGGTTAGTAATGCTGTCTGTAAACTGAGCTAGAACTTTGCAAAGCTACAGTTAATGGTGTGTGATTAGTAACTGCCATATTTCTGGTTATTTCATAGATCTGGAAACTTAGCTCAGTGATCTTTTACATTGCTGTGTATCTGAATGTGAATCTGATGACTGAAACAGAAATATTCAATTTGAGCTGGTACTCTGTACAGGTGAGGCTAACCTTTATCTTATTCTGTTTGCCCTGCAGTGTAGGTTTAAATATGTCTAACTGCTAAGGAAATGCATACAGAACACCTTCACAGCATTTTATCAAATCTATAGGCAGTGTTATGTTCATATACCCTGCTCGTTGATGCACTATTGTATATGGTCACCAATTTCTGGTGGTCTCCTGATCTCTTGCTGAGCAGCATTGTAATCTCAATGCTGCTGGGCCTTTGTTCCTTGAGGTTCACTGATGCAGCAGTGTCACTGGTACAGCTAAAAGCACCTCTATTTGTGTGTGTGTGTGTGTTTGTGTCTGTGTCTGTGTTTGTGTCTTAGCTGAAGCAATTAGGACAGGCAAGATGTTTGCACTGTCACAATTCAATACCTGGGAAATGTCCTTAAGGGGCACCCTGCCTGAGGCGGCAACTACTGTGGACAGATAATGAGTTCACTTCTACTATTTGCTCTTGCAGGCTGCTTATTCCCAAAGACTTTACCGTGTTTTCCTATGCCAAGGATGGTTCTCTGGTCACAGAGAGACCCCTTATGAAGGTAAGTCACTGGATATAGCTTATGAATATTGGCCTTCAGGATAATGTTGTTGGTGACATATACAGTATGCCATTTGTTTAGGTGTACAATTTTCTCCCATTAAGTGGTCTAGATTTGTTTTTGAAAATGGACTGAATATGGAAAAATTGAAGAAAAGAATTTACTTTACTCCATTTTTTTCCTTATGGAGAAAAATTCCACTCTGTTACAAACCCCTCTCAAGTTCTCCCCAGAATCACCCTAAATGATGGATAATACTGTTAAAATGGAACAAATACAGTTATACAAAAGCCCTGCATGTTTGGATTTTTAAAAAAAGCCTTTAGCATTGATTCTAAAAAAATAGTTTTTAAAGTGAATTTCTTTTGCAAAGCTTTTTTAAATTGTGTTGTTGCCTGGAAAACTTTTCTAATTGCATGCACGTCCCTGAAGCTTTTGTTTAATTGTCATGGTTGTAGTAGCATAATAAAGCCTTCCTACGTCTAAATTTTTAAAGTGTTTTTTGGAATAGAGGTTGGAACCCTTTATTTCATTATAATTTATGCGTAACATTTTCTCACTGTATAAAACACATTTTTCTGCTCTCTAAATAAGTGCATTTCTTTGGGGCAGTTTCAAAACAGTTCTTTACTAAACACCAATCATTTTCACTTCTTATAAAACCCCAACCACTGTTAGCATTTATGCGCATGGTGCTAAGGACTTTAAACCTGTTTATTATTTATGTTTTGATTTATGCTGCCCATAAATCAGGAAAAGATCAATGCCAGATTGCATGAATGTTCAACTGTTGCTGAACTTTGGGTTGGTCACAACAATATCAGGTCGTTAAGATGCGTGGCAGGGAGTGAGATGGTAAAAGGTTATCAAACTAGTAAGAGTTAAGTCAGTTTTTTGAAGAGTGCATCTTAAAGTATATTATCATAACATTTATACACAACTGAAATAAAATAAAGCATAAATGAATTTGCATTTTATATATAATTACAATTACAATTAATTGCTTCTCTGAATTAACGTCTTCCTTGTTTGACCTGTATGTACAATGTGGATATAGGAAAAAGGTCTGCTTAGCACTGAAGTTGTTATTGACTCATTAGTGCTGACTGTCCTTGCTGATAGGAAGCTCTGTGTGCCCCTTGTCATGTGGTTGGGTCAGTTCTGAAACAGAAGTGCAATAAATCAGCTCCTAACAGGAAGCTGTCATTAGTTACTGGCAAAGGGCGGGAGGCTCTTTCCTGCCTTAAAAAGGTGCTGTCTCAAGAAAAACTGGAGTTCACATGCTGTAACTGTTATGTTTTTTCAATTTTTTTGATAATGTGAATAATCCTTAGTAACAGTTTGTAATTTGGATCTTAATGATATATATTAATAACCTTTTTTGTACTGTATTAGGTGAAGTAAAGTATCTTGGTGTGTAATCCCAGGATGGCCTGAATCAGTGAAGTAAAGTGCAGTCGGAGCTGCAGTAAGCACTGAGGAGACTCGCTGTTCATTCTGTCCTACTCTGGCTGTAAGAGGCCAGTAGGTGTGTCCTGAAGCTTTGCTCGCTGCCCTTTTTTCTGCATTGGTTTTGGGCAGAGGGCTTATCACCATCTTCTCCAGCAGGCCGGTTAACATGAGTGTCTTCCCAACTGTTCCTTCCTCTATATAAGAGATAACAATTTAAAGAAGGCATTTGGGCTGAAGTAAAAATGTCTGACAAGAATGACACAGTATCTTTAAAATATCACCTAGAGTTCTGAAAAACAGGTAATTGTCTATAGATAATTGAAATTGAGAGTAAATTAAACGTTGCTTGGAATATTTGTTTGCTTTTGTTGTATTTTGAAACTAACGGATACTGGGTTATGCATTCATCCCCAGTGACAGCAGGGAAGTCCTTAAGGAAAGCAATTCGGTACTTCCATTTCCAGACTCTTGGTGTATTATAATTTCTTGTATTCAGTATTCACTCCCTTATGGTTTATTGTTTATGCTTTTTGTTGGATTGAACTGACCCATTTTCAAACAGCATGCTCAGTGAACGCATCTTTTTCAGTACGCAAATGTAATATGGCTGTGTATGTATGTGGTCATTGTTGTGAAGGGTTGACATTCATGACAGTAAGTGAAACTGAAAAACAAAGTACATGTATCCCTTGGTTTATGTTCCTAATCCATTCCTGAAAACTGGACTTAAACAAGAAAGACAGGAGCTTATTTCCCATTATTTGAAATAGGAAAAATTATAATGCATTTCTAAAACCAATGGTTTAAAAATACATATCAAGAATCGTGTTCACTTAAAAAAGCTATAGTTTTGATATTTTTACATTAAAAGAATACTTTTATTTCATAATAAGACTGGATACATGGTTAGGCTAAAAAAGTTATAATGGAGAGTTCCGAACTTCAATTGAATTTTTTATATGAAAAACAAAAGACTTTCAAGTGGACGAATAGGGAGGGCGCATACCAGAGGAAATGTTTAATCCAAAAGCAAATTTGCAAATGTATAAAGCCAGGTTTTCTTTCTCATGATGTCATAGTCTTGAATCTGGAAAATCAAAAACAGAATTTGGAGCCTGAAATGTTTTGATGGCTGGAACATAAAGTTGGCCATCTGAACAGGGAAAATGATCACAGAAAAGCAAAATGGTATGCTTTTTTAAATTTTGATGTCCCTTTTGACTTATTGCTCAGAGTGCAGTGCATTGACCCGCCATAGCTCATCAAATTAGAATTAGTTTTTTTAAGCTTGTTTGAACTCACAGGAAGTATACAGTGATACTGTCTCCTGCATGTTCTATGTTTTTGTCACAGTTCACTTTGTACTCATTCTGTAACCTAGTTTGCTCAAAATTAAAATATAAATCTACTATGGAATTGAATTCAACTTCTCTCATTCAAGCAGTGAATTGAGTAAATCAGGCTCCTGTTGAGGTGTGTTAATTCACTTTGTTTACAGGTTTACTGTGCCCTTAGGTCAGATTTGCAAAGTAGGAAGAGGGAAGATTCCTTTGCAAGCTACAGGATGGGAACCAAGTGTCAGCAAAACAAGAGGTGTTTTATAGCCTTGCGTGGGAACAATACAGGAACGCTGTACATATCCTGGCCAAAGCTGAGCCACCAGAGAGATAAGCTTTATACACTTGTTGCTGAAGCTCAATGAAAATTCCTGGACCTCAGTGAATATGCAAAATCGTAATACTTCTTGGTGGGAGCTGTTTAGGAAATTGCTTCTGCACTGTATTACCATGCAAAGATGCAACATGAGTTTACTGAGTCAATGAATTGATGTTTTGTTGTACATTGCACCACAAAATGGACTGTTTTGCAGCAGTGAGAATGAAAGGAATAATGTTTTTTGTACAGTCATCCCTTGATTTATGTCTCTAATTGGTGTCTGAAAAGGCCACATAAATCAAAAACACATAAGTTGAGACAGCTATTTCCATTTCCATTCTTATGGGAAAAATAACGATGCTTCCCAGCCAATCCAAAAACTGCTAAAGCCCCAAGTTATTTATGTTCTTTTACATTTTTTATACATTTATTTGGTGGTAGCACAATACCACCCAATTTAATATCTTCATTGCCTGGAAAAATTTCTGTACACAGCACAATTATATATACAATGGATTTTACGATCAATTGAAAGTTTGTTTGTTTTTTTAGTATTTTCAGATGCTGCATTGCCTTCATTGTTTCTTTCACAGCATCCTGCAAAAATGAACTGTTGACATTTACTGTAGACTACCCATCTTTTGTGCGTGCATTGTGCAAAAGTAAAAACAAAAACAAGCTAGTTACTACTAGATTATATTATGTGCACTCTTGTGTAAACTGGAACTAATGAAACTAATCTGCTCAATCTAAAACTCTGCTATAACAGCACTGAACTGAATAGTTATTTATTTTATCAATAAATGTTTTGTATTCAATTATTTAAATAAATGGTATAATTATTTCTATACTCGCCACAGAAATATTTAGGCTATTTGTGTATATATTGTATTAAGTGGTCTTTCCGCAGCCCAGCAAAACAATGTTCCCAGCAGCTTCCAGTCTACAGTCAGGTTGTTAAGAACCTTTGAAGTAAATTCTCTTTTTTCCTTACTGATCGACATTAAGTTGTATTCACTGTCAAGAAGATTCCATAGTAGCAATAGAAGGACCACTTTACTCGCTGCATTGTCAGTCAGAGACAGTGAAGTCTTTCTCAGTACACTGCTGCCACATTGTCTCTTTGCTGTCTCAGAAGGGAGTTGTGTGTGATTTCTGGAAGTTTTGTAAGCTCGTGGTTCTGTGTATGTGTTGAATAGTGTCTTCTTATGTTTCATTGCTTGTGACGGGCATATATGATACTCAGTGTTCATGTATTAATTGATCTTTTAATACAGAAAACAACATAAATATGATTTATTTGGTTAATGTGGTTTACTCAGGTTAAGTATGATGCTGCTGGGTATACAGAATGAGACATGGTGTAATATGTTCTGACAATTCTGGCTAGTGCCTCCCAACAAGAGTGGCTTAAGTTTGAAATGGTGAACAAAGTTTCTGAAATAGTAATGAGTGTTATAATGCTGTAGTCCTCTAGTTCTTGATCACTGGATGTGCCTGTATCACCCCTGGAAGTATGACCTAAAGTTCAAATTTTGGCATTGAGGTTGATTTATCATGGAGAAGTCTGCTGCAGCAAGGTACAACTGGCACCATTCCATCCTAAAGGGCAGATGAGTTGTTTGAGTCAAACAGGACTACTTGGGTGTCAATTGTAGGAGTGCTTTTCATAAGTTCAACAGACACCTGGGGTTTGCTCCTCATCCAGCTGGCACCTACTTTCCTATGTGCAGCCATGTGACTTATATTGTGGAAAGAAGGTAGCCTGCTGATTTGGTTTTATGGCCCACATTAACTTCCCTGCTGCTTTTCTGTACATTCTGTATATCATACATGGCCTGTGAGTAGTAAGAGCTGCTCTCTCTGCCCTTCTGCCAGGACCACTGCCACTACCACGGCTACGTGAGAGATGTGGAAGGGTCCTCAGTGGCCATGAGCATCTGCTCAGGCCTGAGGTAAGATTTTGAATTGGGCATCATCAAGGGAGAGCCAGTTGTTACCAAAGTAAGTTTCAGGAAGATGGGCTCACTTGGGGGATGGGAAGCACTCTGTGTAAGCCCAAGGCCTACACTATAGTCAGAAGCCTCCAGCTACGTGTGGCCATCATGTCATTTTTATTGCAAACTGCCAGTCTAACGCAGAAGCAGGAGAACTTTCATCCCTGTAAGGTGCTCACTCCAAAGCAAATGTAAGAAAGCTGCAGTACTGGAAGCCTTTTTGCATTGATCTCTGTGACTAATGGTCAAGTTATAACTCATAAATACAGTACTGTGCAAAAGTCTTAGGCATGCAACTTCAATGTCTGTTGAGAAATACAGGTAGATTCTTATCTACCATCAGGAAGGTTTCTGATGGGTCCCAAATTCATTCTGCAGCCTGAGAATGACCTCAAACACTCAATCTCAGTCATACAGAACTATCTTCAGCAAAAAGAAGGAATCCTGCAGCAGATGGTATGGTCCCCACAGAGCCCTGATCTCAACATAATCAAGTCAGTCTGGGAGGACATGCAGAGACAGTCAAAGTCTGCAGAAGAACTGTGGCCAGTTCCGCAAAATGTTTGGAAGAACCTACCAACCTCCAACTTAAACTGCATGCAAGTTTGCATAAGAGAATTGATGCTGTTTTAAAGGCAAAGGGTGGTTACACCAAATATTGATTTGATTGAGGTTTTTTTTTGTCTACTGCACTTTTTAGAAAGTTTATTGATTAATAAGTATTCATGGCATTATTTTTGGAACCATCCTGGCTTTATAGGTCCATGAGGACATTCAAATCTCAGTGAGCCACCACAGACTGTGAGCCCCTCTCTTTTGCTTGGGAGAATTCTCTGGCAGCTATTGAAGCAGTACACATGTCAGGAGTTGTGTTGTGTAAGTAAGGCATGATTAAGTGAATATTGGTGCAGCCAGATGTGAGCTAATGGGAAATGCACCATTTGTGAACAGCTTCGAGGACCTGCTTCATCAAATTTTTATTGATGAACATCAGCTGCCTCTCATTTGTCAAGAAATGACTGCAAGGAAGTAGTTCTCAAATTTTGAGGGCATGTGGAGGAAAGAACCATGAGGTAGAATATGGACTTCCACACCTGTAATGTGTTGCCAGACTTCAGTTGGTTTGATTTTGTTGCTGTTTTTAGTTTCTGTTTTAATCCTAAATTGGCTTTTAAGCAGGTCCAACTTTAGTTTCAATTAACTTTAATTTAATAAAAGGCTTTGTTTAGTTGAACCTTAGCTGTTTAACATCTTGGTCCTGCCTGTGTGGCCATATCCTGCCTTTAATTGGCCAAACAGGCTATTTGATACGACCACTTCATATGCTTGTGTATCAAACTGTGAACTGGTACAGGATGTGGCACATGGGCGGGTTCATTTTCCTTCCACTTGTCCTGGGGATGGTCATGGTAGAAGCAGGCTGCAACGCCAGGCATGACTGGCATGGACCTAGACTGTATCAGTGGTGGTATAAGCTATTTATGAACCCTCCATTCCTCTGACCATCCGTGATATGATCTTTAGCTTACAGTGATTGGACTTGTTTTCATTGTTCTCTTTACAGTCAAGAGTTTTACATGGAAAATAAATTTTACTTTCTAATTCATTAAAATATTTATGCTCGGTCAGCTTAAAACATGCTGTATTACTAAGTAATGATTAAGTATCGATAAATATTTTTGCTTAATGAGCACAATTTGTTTTTTGAAGATCAACCTTTAAAGAAATTCTCACCAGAATAACTCTTTACTTGCATTTATTTAATTTTGAAAAATAGAAAATGCATTCCTAAATGCATTCCTAAATTCCTAAAATGATTTGCCAGTTTTTTCACCAGATGTGCAAAACAACACAGTAGCACAGGTATGTTAACTTAAACAAAAAATACCTGCACAATTTAGTGGTCAATTTATGACTAACATCAGAGACTGGTTGGCCTTTTGGATGTAGTCTCAATAGTAGTACTATGTTGTACGAAGGATGTGGTACAGGGTTCCCTTGGATGTTAAATGTTGTGATTCACTTTCCAGGGGTGTTCTACACATTGCCAACAACAGCTATGGGATCGAGCCCCTGGAATCCAGTTCCACCTTCCAGCACCTTGTGTACAGACTGGAGGATGTGTTGGCTGAGCCCTTGACCTGTGGGGCACCCCACAAGGAGGAGGATTACAACCGCCACAAGCAATCTGTTGGGCTATTACTCAGGGTATGTGATGCAAGCTCACCTACTATATGTTGTAGGACTGACACCCCAGTTTCCCTGCCCCCACCATAGCTTGTCCCCATGCTGATGTCTCTCATGTCTGGGATTGTAGAGGAAGCGAGCTGTGCTGCACCAGACCCACTATGTGGAGCTCTTCTTGGTGGTGGACAATGAAAGGGTGAGCACAAGAAGTTAGATTATTCATAATTAATTGTCAAAGGATATGATTGCATTTTGAGGATACATAATGACTCATCTGACCTGTATTCATGATGCGTAACCTCATTCAGAAATACGATTCTCTGTTACCTTCTGGAAACTGATTTCTCTATCTGATTTAAGTTTGTTATTTCTCTATCGCTACCAGTTTACCTACAGCAACCGGAATCAGACAGCCGTGCGAGAGGAAATGGTTAATCTTGCTAACTACATTGACAGTGTGAGTCCGGCATATATGATTGCATTTACTCTGTGGGAAATGGTTATTTCTGCTGTAGTTAAGAACAAGATCAAACTAAAGTTTATGCCAATGCATTTTTAAGGAAGATAACTTTATAAACAATAATATTCCCATATCGACATAGCAGCAAACAGACCTGGAAAGACTCAAAAAAATATTTTTTTCTTAACACACCTTTTCTTGAGTATACAGGGTATGGAACATTGCAAAAGATTTAATAAGTCCTTGATTTCCATTACATAAATAAAATTATGAACAGTAAGTTGGAGGGGACAGTGAGGGGACAAAACTTATCAGGTGTGCTCAACCCCTGACATGCCACATTTTCACTCTTGTGTAACCTTCAGTGAAAAATATTTTCTCGCTCTGATGTTAGATGTACGTGCCTCTAAACATCCGTGTTGTGCTGGTGGGGCTGGAGATTTGGAACCAGAAGAACCTAATTAGTACGGATGGCAGTGCTGGAGAGGTCCTGGGTCGCTTTGTGCAATGGAGAGAGCAAGAACTGCTGCCCCGACGTAGACATGACAGTGCCCAGCTCGTTCTGTGAGTTCTGCCTGCTTGCTGTCTGACTTCTTCCTGCACTACTTCCTGCTCTGATTGAGCTACTGATAACAGCAGTACAAGTTATGCTAACTGCTCTAACTGTGATCCAGAAAGAAAAACTTTGGGGGTACAGCAGGCATGGCCTTTGTTGGCACTGTCTGTTCACAGAGCCATGGAGGAGGCATCAATGCGGTAGGCTTTGCTCTTCTTTTGCACTCCTTACTAATGTTAACCATGTGTAATCCAGTGTTCATTCCAGTCTTAGCAAACATATTTTATGTATGCAACAGCAGTATCGGTTGCCGTTCAGTGTTGTCTTGAGTGCCTGTCTTGGTTGTGACCTTTTCTCCGTGTCAATAATCACAATTGCTCAGTTCATGAATGGAAACACCCAGTCATTTGCATCCATCGTGGCCCATGAGCTGGGGCACAATCTGGGCATGAACCATGATGATGATCGGGGATGTGAGTGTGCTGCTGGCAGCTGCATCATGAACTCTGGAGCAAAGTGAGTGCTCAGTCACACCCTTTGCTGGTTCAGTCACATCCACTGGTTCACCAGTACAGCTTGGTCGTCATTGCTTTTGTTGTGAACTCATTACTCATTAGTGCAGGGCCTTGCTATGAATATAAGTATGTATGTGCACATTTTTTCCTCACAAGTTCAGACCCTGAACCACAAAACCAACTGTCCTTATTAACTTTGTATAACCTCCTGTCCTCCCAATTAGTGGTTCACGCAACTTTAGCAGCTGCAGTGCTGATGACTTTGAGAAGCTGATCCTCAACAACAGGGGCCGCTGCCTACTGAATGTGCCTCATCCCGAGGAGGCCTACAGTGCTCCCTATTGTGGGAACAAGCTAGTAGACATGGGGGAGGAGTGTGACTGTGGCTCTGAAGCGGTGAGGGCAATAAGGCTACAATGTAGAGCATGTATTCATTTAATAAATACAAGGTCTGAGGCATGTAGAGAAATGGACTGAATTATTTCCAAGGATATTCTTGGTATGATTATGAAGACATTTTATTTTCAGTTGTTGCTAGTAAATTATGCTGATGTGCTTTACGCAGTATGGATCTTAAATTTCAGGAGTGAAGTAATTGTGCCCCTTTTTTTCTGCTTTAAACAAAGGAGTGTGAGAAGGACCCCTGCTGTGAAGCCAAGACGTGCAAGCTGAAGCCCTGGGCACAGTGTGCTGATGGCATATGCTGCAAGAACTGCCAGGTATCCTCCAACCCACTTGGCCACACAACCAAGGCTGGAGCCCAGTTTCAGTACCTAGCTTCACAGTTGTTGCATGGGATATAATTGTAGCCATGCAGCAGTCTGCATTTCCTCCATCATCTTTCCAATTGTTACAAATTTCATTCATGCTACTGTCAGCAGACAACTTAAGTTCAACCTGATAGGAAATGCCATTCAGTAGCTTTCAGTGACCTTTTTCTCTTGTTCTGCATTCAATCCCAGTTTTTGCCTGCTGGTTCAGTCTGCCGGAGCGTTAATGATGACTGTGACCTGCCTGAATACTGTAATGGCTCATCTGCCCTGTGCCAGAGTGATGTCTACAAGATGAATGGCCACCCGTGCAAAGACAATCAGGCCTACTGCTACAATGGCAAGTGCCAGCACTACAGTGGACAGTGCCAAGCCATCTTTGGCCCAAGTGAGTCTGCCTTCTTTAAATGTGTGCACCACTAAAGTGTGATCAGTAAGTAGGAGTCTTTAACCCTAACAAGTATGATCAAAGAACTATTTACAGTGTTGAAATTCACTTACATCATCATGTACATTGTGCACATTGTTTTTAAACAGTTCCACAAATTTAAACATCAGTGTTCAAGTATAGCTTATTTTTATGAAATCCATGACATATGGCTGTAATCAAATTTTTTGTTGTTTTTCAAAATTTTACCGTAAGCATCATCTTCTGAACCATTGCTGTAGAAAAAGGAATGAGAACAGCAGGTTATCAACAGAACTTAACTTGAGTAGCTTTGCTGATATTTCTGCCCATAACTAAAACAGTATTTGAATAGCAGGTTGTCTTCCTACATTTACAGATAAAAGTACTAAAACAGTATGCTTTTTTGTGTGTGAACCAACAGAGGCCGCCGTCGCCCCAGAGGTATGCTTCAAAAATGTCAACCAGATGGGTGATCGCTTTGGAAACTGTGGGTACCAAGGACATGGCTACAAGAAGTGTGAGAGCAGGTTAGTCTTAATGTAAAATTAAGATCCATAATGCATACTTCCTCCCTGTCAGCTCTAGTCCTCTGTACATCCTGTACCTTGGTGTCTTGCAGGAATGCCATGTGTGGGAAGCTGCAGTGTGAGAACGTACAGTCAGTCACAGTCTTTGGCATCCAGCCCTCAATCATCCAGACACCAGTTGCTGGAACCAAGTGTTGGGGGGTAGACTTTATGCTGGGCTCAGATGTCCCAGACCCAGGAATGGTCAATGAGGGGACTAAATGTGGGCAGAACAAGGTATGGGAAGGACACAATTGATTGCTCTCTCTGTCTTCTGGTCTCCTCTGCTGTCACTAAATGTATTTATTTGATTTCCAATGTGTTCCCAAGTTATGAACTTCCTAGAATTCTGAAGTCTTGTTCAAATTTGTTTTCCCCACAGGTGTGTTTGAATTACGAATGTGTGGGTATCGAGATGTTAAACTATGACTGCAATATCCAAAACAAATGTTATGGCCATGGGGTAAGCATTTACACAAAGACATTTCAAGAAAAATCATAAACAGAAAGTCATTCATTTCAAGCACTCTGATTCATTTTTATGTAGCTTAAGATCTGAATAAATTATGTAACATTTAAATCAGTGAGACAATATTTTGGAGCCTACGTTTTTGTGAATGCTTTGCTTGATTTCAGTGTAGTTCACTCCTAAGGCTGGTACAGGAGAAGAAAAAGCACATATCTGAGGGTAGCTAATGAACTTGAAAGTTAAAGCCCCTTTGTTCATCCACAGGTGTGCAACAACAATAAGAACTGTCACTGTGATGACGGTTGGGCGCCTCCTTTCTGTGAGACAAAGGGCTACGGGGGCAGCATGGACAGTGGCCCTACATGGAATGGTGAGGATTATGGGTCACTAACACATGAGACAGTCCGACCACATCAGCTTCTTTTGTTTTTCTCTTCATGTGCATGAGAGTGAAGAGTCAACGCTAGTCTCTGCTGCAAGGCTGTGTAACCCTAATTCTCTCTATTGCCTTCCTTCTCCCTGTAGATAAAGACACCTCCACTCGTGACGGGCTGCTGATCTTCTTCTTTCTGGTGCTTCCCCTGCTGGTGCTGGGGGGCTATGTTTTCCTCCAGAGGAACAAACTGCAGTCCCGCTTTTGTAGGAAAAAAATGTTGCAGGGCCATAAGTGAGTAGCAGAGAATTCAGCTCTGTCTGATAAGATATTAGCAGGGTCTATGGGTGATTTGGTGGTTACAGCTGTTGCCTTAAAATCAAAGGACCTGGGTTAAAGTCTTATTCCTACTGTAGTATCTATAAGAAAGATTCTTATTCTGAACTGCTGATGTAAAAATGACCCTACTGTAAAAATGGGTAAATAGCTGTAAGTAGTTTAGTCTAAAATTAACATTTTTACGTTGGAGAAGCGAGTCTGCTAAAAAGTCATTGTTTCTCAAAGCCATAGAGGTAAATGACTCACTCTGACTCTCACTGAAGGTATCTGCTCTGAAAAGGTGGAGCTCTCATTTCCTCAGTGGGAAGCCTCTTGAGTCATACTGTGAGGGCTCCATCAGTTCCATCTAAGCCTGAACATATGAAGAGTGTTTTTAATTTAAATATTTTTAGTTTACATTATGCACTTCTTTAGGTCTAGAAACCAGGTAGTGGAGACTTTTAAACTCATGAGATTTATTCACTGCTTCCTTGTCTCAGAAATGCTGGTAAAAGGATATTTTCTTTGTCTTCAGTACACTTGACAGTAAAAGCAGTAGAGCAACAGCAGCAGCAAGAAATAGTAGAAGCCTCCTTCAGAGGAGCAATGCCCCCAGCAGCATTGTCAAAGATGGAGTAAGTGACCCTTTGCATGAACTGTTTATTGACCACATGCTGAATCTTTTATTCCATATGTATGGTTCTGAATATTAATGAAAAGCCAGACACTAAAATTAGTAGTAAAAATCTGAGGGTAGAGTTTTGCTAGGATAGATACAGTAATCACATGTCTCATGTTACCTA
This sequence comes from Arapaima gigas, assembly GCA_900497675.1. Lineage (NCBI taxonomy): Eukaryota > Metazoa > Chordata > Actinopteri > Osteoglossiformes > Osteoglossidae > Arapaima > Arapaima gigas. Next base: position 244,809 of record UFQX01000579.1, on the reverse strand, counting down.
TTTGTCTGTGTGTGTGTGTGTGTGTGTGTGTGTGTGTGTGTGTGTGTGTGTGTGTGTGTGTGTGTGTGTGTGTCTATTAGCTTGGGGAGGGGGTTTATTCTGCCTGTCAGAAGATGGGCACTTTGATGGAATATACTGCAAACTGAATCATGTCTGTATTTACAAATTTAGTGCAAAAGGGCTTTTTTGTAGCCCGAGTATTTGATGACTGAAATTACCTGTCATAGTAACTAACAGGTATTCTTTGAGAAATGTTATGACAACAGGCCATACTGAATAAATGATATGCAATATGTGTTTATGACAAAGTTCCTTTTCTTTCTCCTTTGGTAAAAAGCATCACGTTCCGTTATCACCACCAGAGAAGGTAAATAACACAATATATTTGGGCAGTGCTACACTTTTTTGGTGGTCCTGCTACTTCAGAAACAATCCACAAGACCCCTCCATTACTAGTGTATAATATAACTCTTGGATCACAAGGGCCTCATACAGCACCCAAAACTTTAATAAAAAATATTATTACAAATGCTCCCATTACCCAATTAAAATGGCATCAAGGCTGAAGTTGGAGGGGTTTTGAGAGCTTTGGGTTGGCATTAATTTAAGCATGCTTCTGGCGCTAATCTGTTCAGTCCTTCACTAGCCTGCATTACAGTGGGAAGCTTGTCTTTGCTTGTTGCTTGGGAGAAAACTGGAAGGTTCTGCTCTGCCCTCCAATCCATTACCACCATCATCAGCTCTACCTTTCTTTGGCTTTTCCTTTCATGAAAAACCTATTGCATTGCTAAATACAGGTTCTTTCTGTTTTGATAAAGGTGAAGAATGTTGTCTGTCCAACTACTGTGTTCACCTCAGAACTGCAGCCTTATAGATTCAGACTTTTAGTAGCTATGACCACAACAAATTCACTTGCAAAATTGAAAGCACTACAGCAGGAATCTTGAGTTTCAGCTGTTGCTGCATCACTCTGTTCACTTGTTGGCAGGAACCCCAGAGAACACAGAGTGATCTGTGGCTTCTGGCTGCTCACTCCTTCTTGTTGGATGTGGCAGGACTAGGCAATTGGGCAACTGACCATAACAATTATGGAGCTGTCTGTAATGAAATTGGAAGATAAAGGGAGTTGAGTACATGAAAAAATAAAAGAAAATTTAGATATTTCTATGGCTTTCTTTTTTAACTTGAGTGCTATTTTTATAATAGGCACCAAAATTAAAAAGTATTTTATGGCAGATTGTCTGCTTAGTAAAGATAATGGTTTTTGCAACCAGCTGTGCCCTTTAAAGTAAACTTATGAAAGTCACATTGTCAGTCTGAAAGACATATCTGTTCCTAAATTACCTTGTTTGTGTACCTGTTGAAGCTTGGATGTATTTTTTTCTTTGTATACATTTTTGCAGTATAACCCAAGTATACAAGCCAGCAGCATTCCTTATGATTGGCGACAGTTCTCAATGCAGTGTCTGTGCTTATTGTGCTTGTTAATGTGATTGTGCAGGTTGTGCAGACCAACAGGACTACTATGGAGCCATGTTACTCCAAACTGCCTCATCACACACGGTAATTACAACAATGGAACACTAAGAGTAAAATTGTGTTGAGTTGATATATTTTGACCTATTCTGTCCTCTTTTTCCCTAGACCACCTGTTGCAAAACAGCTTTTGCCTCAGAGACCAGCCCCCCCACCTCCAGTATAGACAAATAGTGGCAGCTGGAGTGTACTGTGTTGTTGAACTACTTCCCACTTCATGGGTCAGCAGGCAGCCAGTCCCTGAGCTGGAAGTGTAGTCAGATGACAATAGACCCATTTGTTCAATAAGGAACTCTGTTCAGTTTGAGGCTTCCAATTGGCCTCCCCGCAAGAAGTGGAGATCCCTAATATCATGGCAATGTCACCACTGATTATTAAAAACTTATTATTGCCAAAAGAATGTAATATGGTTTGGAAAGTGTAAAAAGCATGTGGTGGATGGGAGTCATGTGCACATACATATATACACACGTGTCTGTGTGTGTGTGTGTGCATGTGCGCAAAACACTGGCTCAGCTAAAAATCTGGCATAGAGTTATAACTCAATGCATCCCTGCTGAGCGCTGCTGTTTGATGTTTGCTTTAATGAAATGATCCCAAACCAGTTTAATTGCTAGTGTGCTCAAAATACTTTTTTATAATCCTTTTTTGGCTTATATCCTTTTTTTGTTGTCGCAAGTGCAATATTCAACAGATTCTGGGTGAACTCTTTTGTCAGTGTGTTTGAATGCACTGACCAATTTGAAGTTTGAATGCTTCCCAAAAATACCGGACTTGCACCGTAACCATTTGGTTTCGGGCCCATTACAGAAATTTGGAACCACGTATTAGGGCACATTTTTTTCATGAACTGATTTCCATTTTGAATTAAATCTGTAATGTGATTTGGTAATGATACCACTTTTAAAATTCATTTTATTTGAAAAAATAAGAAATGTCACTTTAATTACTGGTTTCATTTTAACCAATCCATTTTTTCTATATTTTTTTAATGTATTTAACTCAGATGTTTTTATGATATGTGCTGGTAAAATCATGTACACCTCAAAGCTGTGTTTACACTGCATAAGAGCAACAGAGGATTGCTGGTAATCTTCTGTTGAGAGGTCAAAAACTAAAAAACAAGACATTAACAAATTAATTGTTTCCAGTTTGGAAAGGCTTGGACCCCTGGTCCTGGAGCTCTTTATAATCAAACTCTTTCAAAGAATGATATTTTCGTTTCACAAAGCTTCCTTGTATTGGTTCGGGTTCCGGTAGAATGTTTGTGCCTGTAGAAATTCCATAAAATTCCAAATCTTTCCACTTGTGATGGTACATTATGGTTTCCTTCATATTCTCCTTACAAATAATTCACCAAAGCCAAACCAATGCAGTTAAGTGTTTAAAAATTGTGTGGAACTGGCTGATCTTAATATATTCAGTGTCTTCTAAATATAAGTATTTTAAGCTAAAAATACATCTGGTATTGGCTGGCTTCATTGCACTGTGGTGTCACATTTTTTAATGAATTTTGATTTTCTGAAAGAACTGAAAGTCTTTTTTGTGTGACAGATAATATTCGTTCGTCTCCTGTACTCTCTCCTTGTGTAATTGAACAATTATATATGCAATCTGCTAATCAGGGGTGGAATGGTAACAGTTGCTGTTAAAGGGGGGGGAAATCATAAATTAAAAAGAACTGGTAAATGATGTGCATGTGAAATGCACATCATATTGTTGGAAATGTCTACTTTGTTCTTAACATGGCAATAAATTATATGTTGGAATTTATGTTGCACGCATGTGAAAGTGTTTCAGCTAGTGAATCTGGCTATTTGTACCTTTATAGAATAGTAGAATAGTACAAAAAATTTGTAAAGAGAAAAGATTTAAAATCAGTCTTGCTGTGCCTGTTTGTATTACACGCCAACCTCTGAGTGTATCAAAAGCTTTTTGACACTGAGTTCATTAGAGATTAAGTGCATTTCTTGATGGTGTGTGTGTGTGTGTGTGTGTCTGTCTGTCTGTCATTCTATCACATCCATGCTATGATCTCTTCTCTATCTTTGATTGGTTCCAGTAGTTCGCTTAACATCAAACTCTCCTGGTTCCACACACAGACTGTGTTAATCCCGCAATAACTGTTCTCCTTTGTGAAATGATGGTAAAACTAAGGTCAAAATCGGTGTTTTACATTTACACATTGTGTCCTTTCCAGAGTCCATTATGACAGTTTGATCAGTTTGGTAATGAATTCAAAAATTGTTTGTGGTTTTTCATGGTAAGAAAATATTGTTTTTCAAGTTTAAAAGTTAGTGTTGTATTCAGTTCATTTCATATTTATGCATTTCTTTTACTTTGTGTAAAATGGTCCCCCCCCCCCCTTGTGATGACAGCATTTACAGGCCAAGACAAACAAGGTTACTCATCCAGCTTGTTAAACTCAGTAGTCATAGATGACTGTAAGAGAGAAGTAAATGATCTCTTAGGATCCCACAAACACAAAAGGTCTTGACTTTTGTCCTAGTCTGCTGTTTACTTGTTATATACTTCATTATTTTAATGATTAATGGGCCAGAGTAGGACAGAGTGAGTCATATAGGGGGGAAAAAAAATCTCCCCAACCATGTCTTTTTAACTATGCTTAGTCTGTTGCACCCCATTTCATTTGCAGACTGCAGATACACACTGGCTGTCTGGTATATGACGTGCAACAAAATAATTTCCAGTATATGCTCCTGTTTGGTGAGCTTGATTGGATTTTTCCATGGTGTTCATTAAAGTTGGAAAAAATATCCAAAAATTACCATGAGGTTGGTAGTGACAATGACACAAACAGGTGAAAAATGTAATTTGTGACACTTATGTGACTGCTTTATAAACTGAGGTACTTGAAAGCTAGTAAACATGCCACAAGTTACACAGAATGACGCTAGTTTTCTTTAACTGCAGTAGTTGCAGGACGAGTTGGAAATAGTGTACAGTATAAATTCATATACACAAATTATAAAATAGTTTCATTATAATATCCTGAACAAATGCTATGCATCATTACTAAGATTCCTCAATCACTGAGCTAGGTCATTGCTCATAAAAATTCAGGCTTATAAAGCATGTTGTTTGCACATCTTGATAGCAGAGTATTTCCAAAGTGAATATTAATTTTCATTTAGATCAGCCAGCATTGGCACAAGGGCACTCTTCCCAGTCTCCATGGTTACCACAATATTACTTAGGCTTTCCCACCTTAATCATCCTTAGCATTGGTTTTGCTTGCTTTATCTAGTCTTTTATTTCCATAGAGCACTCTGTGAATATACATCCACCAGGCTTATACATACCTAAAAACCTTTCCAACAAACGCATACTTTGGGGGGAGAAAAAAAAAAAAAACCCGGATAACCAAATTTAAAATTATTGGTTGTTTTACTGTAAAGCAAGGGTTTAAAAAAAAAAGTTCATAAAAAAATGCTTACGTTAGAAACAATTGGCCAATTTAATTACACTGTGGGCTACGTACCCTATGCTTATAATTAAATTTATTGAGTTGCTGAATGTGCAGTTTATATACGCGCATCACTGAACACAGCAACAGCGGTGGTGCAAATAGTGTGCCCCCCCCCAAAAAAAAAAAACTGACTTTTTTAAATTTATGTATGTTTAAGCTGACGTGAATCAGCTATTTAAACTATTCCAGTATAGGGACCTTAATGCAGTTTGAATGGAAATGCAGAAATATAAACGGAAATTGGCCATGACACGAAATTTCTGTTATCCCTTATATTAACTACTGTATGGCTTGTACTGATGTAGAATGACTAGTATGTAACACA
>UFQX01000579.1:207275-235705 GCA_900497675.1 Arapaima gigas | reverse complement strand
CAACATCCCCCCCCCCCCCCCCCAGTGTGGCTGCCTTCTGCTCCTGCTTTAAAAATGGTGATGTTGCAGCACTCGTGAGTCAACAGACGGGACAAGGCAGCACATTCCTCAGCCACCGGCTTTAAGCAGTGCATTTTTAGGGTGTCATTGGGCACCATCTCAAGGCGTTTCTGGCTCTGCAAATCTGTGAAATGGTGCTTAGCAGCACGAAAAATCTTGTAGTACATGATGAGCATAACAACCATGGGAATGTAGACCTCCACAGCGGTGGAATAAACGGTGTAAATGATCAAGCACACCCCCACCTGTGTTGACATTCTTGGCCCAACCACCAAGGATCATCCTGGGCTGGGTCGGTCAGGGGGTCTTGTGATGCCCAGATATCTAGGAGGAGGTCACGAATCTGTTCAGCAATAGGTCAGGTTTTATCAAAGAAATTAACTAAATATATTAAAAAAAATTGGTCAACTTTCAAGCATTCAAGCATTATTTTATTGTAAAGTTACAAATAAAGTATAGCGCACTAGATGAGCGCTAGAAAATAAACTGCCACGCAATTAAATAGTAGGAAATACTACTGTGTACAACTACTATGTAGAATGAGGCATTAAAAACTCTGGAAACTTTGTTGGAAAAAGTTTCTGTCTCCTAAGATTGGTTAAAACCATATTAAAATTATATCTTTGGATACGCTAAGTGGTTACAAATGTTATTTGTATTAATAAAAAATTTTGCATGGTTAATATTTATGGATTCCCCCCCCCCCTTTTCACGATCTAATCTTTGTCTCCAAATCTTGTTCCACGACCCAGTAAATCCAGCATCTCTAAAAATAGTTTTGAAACACCAAGGTTTATTTACCCTTATTTAAGCGTTCAGGTTTTAATTTATACAGTTCACGCTAAATGAGCGCAATGCTTTATAAAAGATATAATCAGCATTTTGTTGAAACATGTTTAGCTTAAAAAAAAAACTGCAGCCATACAAGCTTTAATTTTTTTACCAAACTATAACCAACAAACTTATAAAAATGTTTTTAACACCAAAAAAAAATTTTTTTACTGCTGTCACCTGCCACAGCCAATTTTCTCAAACCTATTGTCACTATTAACAGTGACACCCCCAGACAGAGCAGGGTTCCCCCCCATCTTCCTTAATAAATGCTACAGTATTACACTATAAAAAACATTATACTTTTTAACTTTATTTATGCATACATGCCACTATAATTCTTTACATGAAAAAAAAACGTGCCATTGCTGTACATTCAGCAGCATAACTATGTAATTTGAACATTTGCATTGTTAACCTCGAAACCATAATGAATGACATGGAAAGGTGTAAAACGTTGAAACCAACGAATGTGGTTGTTTGGTTGAAGAACATTACTGCTTTAAGGTTTGCAAACAGTTCACATTTCTTTCTGTTTTAGAAACAGAAAGAATTCCCAAATGCCTTGGGAATATATCTGTGACAGGCCTCTAGGCAAAGAACTTTATAAGGTATGTAATAACCGTTGATTTAACCTTCAGTGTTAAGGCACATGAGGCTGTGTGCTACGCTCCATACGTTAGCTTAGGGCTGCAAAAGTTATGTGAACGAGTACCAATGTTATGTTATGACCACCCTAATGAGGGCAGGAGCAATGGAGAACTGCTGTCCAAGCTACAACACGGTAATCGCTCTGTATCTGCATACACAGAATTCCGAACGCTGGCCGAAGTGGCTGGATTGAGCCAGCATTGCTGACAACCGTTTGAATGCGGAAATTTTAAAAAGGATTAGCATGCCAGGATTCGGAACTAGGACTAGAGGAATTGATCTCTCTAGCCATCAGGCTGGATCACACGCCGGCCGGCCGCCCGCCCGCCCTAAGAGAGAGAGAGAGAGACCAACAACAACTCTGGGGGCTGAGGTCAACGGAGTCCAGTCCTAAGGACATCAGCATACGGGAGGCTGCGAGTACACTGATGCACCAGAACCCATTGAGTGCGATTCAACCTGTCTGTCATGAAGAGAGGCTACCTAGGCTACATAGTGGACTCTGTCTGGCATGACGCAAAGAACAGCATGTGGATTCCATTCCGCGCGCTAACTTGGTGAGTCTAACCAAGAAGGGGGGGGGGGGGTGGTCTCCAAAGCCTTTACTGCACAGGTCATGCTTTACTGCCCTGACCCTGTCTCGGTTCCAGCATTAGTCAACTCTGGTGCCGAAGGGAACTTCATCCAGTCTAAACTGGCTCGACAGATGGGCCTCACCGCTGAGAACCTCCAGAGACCGAGGCGCCTGTCTGCACTGGACGGAAGACCCATTGATAAGGGCTTTGTATCCACTGGCACCAACCCAATGTGGGTGGACTCCAGTGCAGGGCATACTGAACATATATCCTTTCTTGTTGCGGACTATTTGGTGGTACTGGGTTTACCATGGCTACGGAAGCACGACGCTCACATATCCTGGTCCACTTTAATCATTACCCTATTGTTTCCAAACCTGCTTTCAAAGTCCTCCTGGCCCGTTACTTTCCAATACTGTGGGGGGGCAAGCTGGTTCCGTAACTATTTCTCCCGATGTTGGTCTGAGGGTGGGGTTTAACTCAAATAGAACAGTCTGCTAACATATCAACCCCCCCCCTTCCCCTGTAGAGGTAGATGGCACCTTAGTCTACGCTGTGCGCTGGTTGCTGAACTCTAGGAGAAGGAAGGAGCAGCTGCAATATTTAGTGGACTGGAAGGTTTATGGCCCAGAAAGGAGTTGGGTGCCTACAAGGGCCATCTTGGATCCAGGGCTGGTGGCAGACCCACCAGCTCCATCTAGAATAGCCGGGTCCTCGGCCAAGGAGGTGCCGAGGGGGGTCCCAAGAGGAACCTGGATGGCTGGAGTACCAAGCGTTCTTTCTGTCTGCTTCTCCGGTTATTGACCTGTTTTGTCTTTCGGATATCATTTGTGCTTTACCATTGTTTGTTTTGGACTGATTCCTGGTTTTGACCCACACGTTTTGTGACTACGACTTTGGAACAACCTCTATGTCACACTGTAGGAAGGGCACAGACACGTGCAGGTGTAAGTGAAGAAATCCGTTTATTGCCAGAGAGTCCAAAGTTGTAGTCAGAAAAGGGGCGTGGGTCAAAAACCAGAAAGTAATTCAATACAAGTGTCAAAGCAGATAAGGATTAAACACAAGCGAAAGCCAAAGCAGGTTGGTAACTGGAGTGGCAAACAGACAGAATGCTCAGTATGCATGGGCTCATGGCAATAGCTCACAAAGATTACTTCAGACAGACAGGTATTTATGACAATGATAGCCAGGTGCACGTGATCAGCAATCAAGACCAGTGGAGTCCGGACCAGGGGGCATGACAATACCCCCCCTCCCACCCCTTTTGTGCAAACATTATTGCAACACAAATAGCTTTTAGTTGCTGCGTTGCGGTACTATATTATTGGTTGAAGGAAACAAAATTACATAGATTCTGTCCTGTTCTTATATTGATTAGTCACTGTTCAACGAGGAGCTACTTCCTTTTCCATCTCAAAAATCATCTGTTTGAATGTGGTGCATTACTAAGGGTACCTACTTAAAAAAAAAAAAGCATGCTTTTTTTTTTTTTTTTAAACTCAACCATGAATTATCACTTGGACATTTCCTTTCAGTCAAACTACCTGCGTTTGAATCGTCACCTGCTGTGGTATCCTTGCTTAAGGCGTTTAGAATGAATGATAAAAACAGGTAAAAATTGTCATCACTACAACAAGCTAATACACAAACAATGCATTTTTTCATACGTTGCTTACCCTATTTGTTTTGTCATACCAATTGTCACCAGATGTATACAGTTTAATATTGTATTATTATGGTTGTGTTTACATTAAAGATGAAATCCACGTTTCTCCCACTGCCCAGCTGGATCGTGTGGGAGGGTGAAGCCGAGCTTCAGAAAAAGCCAGTATTAGGATGACTACGTATAGTCTAAATCACCTTTTAGCATGAGTAAAACCTCTATAAGCAAGCCAGGTGTTGGAAATTTTATATTTATGTCAGCGCCACATTGTTATTGTCACGCCCTCTGGTCCGGACTCCGCCTCTCCTGATTGTTGGTCCTGTACACCTGTCTCTCATTAAGCCCTATAAGTACCTGTGCCTTACAACCTGTCGGGGCAAAGTATTGCTATGACATGTATGCGTACCAAGCGGTCTTTCTGTCTGTTTGTCCAGTTATCGGCCTTTTTTGTTTTTTGGATAGCGTTTGTGCTTTACCCTTGCTTGTTTTGGACTGATTAGTGGGTTTTGACCCATGCTTGTCTTGTGACAACGACTTTGGAACAAGCACTAGCATTAAACGGAGTTCGTTTTACATCTGCAGGCGTCTGTGTTCTGACTACGACGTTACAAAATACTTCACCACCAAGCAGACGGCAAGTATGGAGGGTCCCACAGTTGTGGATCAAGGGAAAAATCCTGGAATAGCACCAACAGTGTCACTATGAAGAGAATAAGCAGATGTGCGCAGGCACAAGGGGGACGAACTCCGTTTATTAGAAGGGGCATTCCTAAGTCGTGGTCACAAAGCAGGCGAGGTTCGGGTCCAGTAAACAACTCAGTACAGGCAGACAAACAGTATAGGGTGAGACTAAATTGGTGATCAGGTACAGGCAAAGGTCGGTAACAAATAAGACTGGGAAGATAACTGCTCGGTACGCACACATGAGCCATGGGGCAATACTTCGCACTAGTCTGTCGGCAAGCGCCGATCTAAATAGGCACAACCTAAGAGGATGCGGGTGCAGACGATCAGGAATCAGGAGGGGTGGAGTCCAGAGCCAGGGGCGTGACAGTACCCCCCCAAGGAGTCCACGCGACGCGGGCGGCCACGACGACTACTCTTTATGCCCCCGGGGAACCTCTGTGGTGCTCGTGGGCCGGAATGATCCTGAGACTGTGCGGCTGATGGGTGACGTCGGTGACACTCCTTGGGTCCACTGGTAGAGACTGTCACGTCGTTGTTTACATTTTTCCTTGGGTGTCCCCTTGGACGGGGACGCGGCTTCTCCGGGTGGAGCTTGTGGAAATCGGCTACCAGAGCTGGGTCTAGAATGTCCTGTGCCAGCACCCAACTCCTCTCTTCCAGACCATAGCCCTCCCAGTCCACCAGATATTGCAACTGCCCCGCCCTTCTCCATGTATCCAGTAATTTGTTTACTGCATAGGCAGGCGTACCGTCTACCTCCACCGGGGGGGACGTCCGCTGGGAGGGCTTCGTCGAGGGGTCCTGGGACGACTGGTTTCAGGAGAGAAACATGGAAGGTGTTAGACACATTGACGTTGACAGGTAATTCCAACTTATATTTTTCGTCATTGATTTATTTTATGATCCAATAAGGACCGAGGTATTTGGGCTGGATCTTCCTGCATCCTTCGGGAAATTTAAAGTCTTTGGTTGATAGCCAGACCCGATCTCCTTGCTGAAACGTGGGAGCCTCCTTGCGGTGTTTATCGGCCTGAACTTTGTAGCGTCGCAAAACACTTTCAATCCGTTGATGGGTTTGTTCCCACACTTTCTCACTTTCCTTCATCCATCCTTCCACCGACGGGATATTCGTAGGTCCCGCTGTCCACGGTACCAGGGGAGGTTGGTAACCCAGACAGCAATCAAATGGCGTGAGTCTGGTAGAGGAGCTGACCAACAAGTTCTGCACGATTCCCGCCCAGGCCAAGAACCGACTCCATTCTGATGGGTTCTCATGGCAGTAAATCCTCAAGAATTTCCCTAACTCTTGATTTACCCTTTCGCACTGGCCATTGGACTGCGGATGATAACCCGGGCGAGAGACTAACGCTCACTCCTAAGCATTCAAAAAACGCGGACCATACTTTCGAGGTGAATTGAGGACCGCGGTCTGACACGATGTCCTCAGGGATTCCAAAGAACCTGAATACTTGGTTAAAAAGTGCCTCAGCGGTTTGAAACGCGGTGGGTAAAGCCGCGAACAGGACAAAACGAACCGCTTGGGAGAATCTGTCAACCACGGTTAAAATACGGGTGTATGACCGGGATCGAGGGAGGTCCGTAACGAAATCTACCGCAATGTGTGAGACCAGGGACGTGAGGGAACGGGAAGGGGAACCAATTTCCCCGCAAGCAAGGTTTTTGGTGTTTTGCACTGCGCGCATATGGTACAGGAGGTAACGGTATTCAGTTTCGGTATTAGGAGCCTTCAGGGACGCGTATACCTGGGATAATGCATCCGCTTTGGTGTTACGGGTACCTGGCCTATACGTAATAGAGAATTGGAAACGGGAAAAAAACAGACTCTAACGTGCTTGCCGGGGATTTAACCGTTTGGCGTTTCGTAGATATTCTAAGTTTCGGTGATCGGTTAGGATTTGGAACGGATGGTTTGCCCCCTCCAACCAATGTCGCCATTCCTCGCGAGCCAACTTTATGGCCAGTAACTCGCAATCCCCTATTCCGTAGTTACGTTTGGCCGGAGTAAGTTTGTGAGAATAGAATGCGATCAGATGTAATTTTGGGATTTCTCCTAGTCGTTGTGATAATACTGCCCCGACGCCCACGTCGGAAGCATCTACCTCAACAATAAAAGGTTTAGACGGGTCCGGATGTTTTAACACAGGAGCCGTAGTGAATGCTTGTTTTAGTCTATTGAACGCTTGCTCGGCCTGGGGGTCCCACGACAGATGCCGGGGTTTCTTTTCGCCCTTAATTAAGGCCGTGAGAGGAGCCGCTATTTTACTAAAATTTCTAATAAACCTTCAATAGAAGTTCGCGCAACCTAAAAAGCGTTGCAACTCCTTAACACTACGGGGAACCGGCCAGTTCGTTACTGCCTTAACCTTTGAGTCGTCCATCACGATCCTTTCCGCGCTGATGATATATCCAAGAAAAGACACCCGTTGCAAATGAAATGTGCATTTTTCACCCTTTACATATAGCTGGTTCTCTAAGAGCCTCGCCAGGACTGTGCGGACGTGTTTGACGTGGGTTTTGAAATCCGGGGAGTACACCAAAATGTCATCCAGATACGCTATCACGAACTTTCCTATCTTGTCGCGGAGCACCTCGTTAATAAACGACTGGAAAACAGAGGGGGCGTTACACAAACCGAAAGGCATAACCCGGTATTCATAATGTCCACTCGGGGTAATGAACACCGGTTTCCATTCGTCCCCTTCTCTGATGCGGATGAGATTATACGCGCTTCTCAAGTCTAGTTTTGTAAAATACCGAGCTTCCCGAAGCTGCTCTAACGCAGCCGGCACTAGCGGCAGCGGATATGGAAACCTTTTTGTAATCGCATTGAGACTCTGGTAATCAATGCACGCTCTTAACCCTCCATCCTTCTTTTTAACAAAAAAGAAACTAGAGGACGCAGGTGATGTGGAGGGACGAATGAATCCCTGAGCTAATGATTCCTGAATGTACGATTGCATGGCCCCGAGTTCGGCCTGGGTCAGAGAATAAATTCTTGCCTTTGGTAAGGAAGCTCCTTCTACCAACTCAATGGCACAGTCACATGGTCGGTGCGGGGGTAGTTTGGTGGTATTTTGTCTATTAAAGACTTCTTTCAAATCAATGTATTCAGGAGGGATTACTGCCTCTACAGTCAGGACTTTCTATAGATGTGGAGTGCACTTGAAGATCTTGCAGACAGTTCTGATGACAATATGGAGACCATGATAAGATATCAGAGGTTGACCAGGATATGTGTGGCTCGTGTTCTCGTAACCAGGGTAAGCCCAGCATGATCAGATAGCTGGTCTGCTCTACGACAAAGAAGGATATATGCTCTGATTGCAGGGCACTAGCGTCCATCCGTATCGGTTCTGTAATCCTTGAGACGGACCCCTTACCGATAGGTCTTCCGTCAAGAGCTGACAGCCGTCGAGGTACCTGAAGCTCCTGGGTGGCGATTCCTAATTGATTCGCCAGATGCGAGTGCATGAGATTGCCTTCCAAACCGGAATCGACAAGCGCGGGTATGGATACTGGATCAGGACAATAGAGGGTAACTGTTATGGTGAGTAATCTGGAGCCCCCGTCCATCCCGTTGTGTAGTGGACTCACCGCAGAAGCATCCGGACCAGATTCCGCGCAGCGGGGTGCGTCGGGCGGCATGGAACGCCATGCACAGGTGCGCACCACATGTCCTGGTTCGCCACAGTACAAACATAGATTGTGGCGTAGTCGGTGCCGTCGTTCTTCTTGCGACAACCGGGCCGTTTCACATTCAATTGGTTCCGGAACACAGGCATCAAAAGACACGACTCTCAGGTTTCTCTTGTCACCTCAACTCTCCTTCTTCGGGCAGGCGGACATTAACTGATCCAAGCGAATGGCTAGGGAAATCGCCTCCTCTAGGCTCTTTTCCCAATCGCGGCAGGCCAGGTCTGTTAGAACATCGGTGTTCAGGCCATTCCGGAAAGCTGTCAGCAGCGCTGGCTCGTTCCACCCGCTTCCGTCAGCGAGCATTAAACGGAGTTCGTTTTATATCTGCACGCGATTCAACCTGTCTGTCAAGAAGTCAGAGCCGGCTGGGCGATGAGGACGGCCACGACGACCATCCTCTATGCCACCAGGAGACGACATCCAGGGGCCGCGTACCGGGACTGTCACAGTTCTGCTCTGATGAGCCAGACTGTTGACGTTCCTCAGTGGCTTGTCCTGGGGGGGGTCATTGGGGTTCCTTCTGGGGTCGCTGCTTTGGAGAGCGCCCCCTTCTCCCCTTGGCTGAGGAACCGACTTTTTGAGACGGGGCCGGTGGGAGTCAGTCACCAGCCCCAATTCCGGGTGAGCAACAGGAACCTCCTGGTGGTCCTTGTCCGTGCAATCCCAGGAATTGTGAGGGGGCTGGTCAGTGGTGTTCCGCTCACTAAGTGCCTTCGTCTGATCTGCACATTCGGGAAGCAAAGTTATGGGACTAGAGTGGGGGACTCTGTCTCCTAATAGAGTGCACCAAAACAGGAGGACCTTGACAACAGTTTTGGGAACAATAGGGGGACTGATAGGTAATATTTAAAGTAGACCAGGTGATGTGAGGGTCATGCTTCTGCAACCACAGTAGACTCAGTACCACGAATTTGTCCGCTTAGTCCACAACCAGAAAGGATATTTGCTTTGTGTGCCCTGCACTGGTGTCCATCTGTACTGGGGTGGTGACAGTGGATAAAAGGCCCTCACCAATGGGTCCTCCATCCAGGGCAGACAGTCGCTTTGGACCCTGGAGGTTCTCAGTGGTGAGACCCACCTGTCACAGCGGTTGGGCATGAATAAAGTCCCCCTGTGCACCAGAGTTGACCAATGCTGTAACCAAGACAGGGTCAGGGCAGTAAAAGGTGACTTGTGTGGTACAAGATCTAGAGGCCCCTCCTCCCCCTTTCTTGGGTAGACTCACCGAGCTGATGTGCTGAACGGAAATCTTTGTGCTGTTCATCACATTGTGCCTTTGAACAGCGACTGCAGGTTCGTAAGACATGACCAGTCCCCCCACAGTAAAGACAGAGGTCCCTATGTAGCCCGTGTAGCTTCTCTTCATGACGTAGGCAGGTGGAGTCGCACTCCATTGGTTCTGGCGCATCGGTATACTCTCTTGCCTCCCATATGGTGATGTCCTTGGGACTTGGCTCCGTTGACCTCGGCACCCTAGAGTTATTCTTGGTCTCTTTCTTAGGGTGGGTGGCCAGTATGTGATGCCTGAGGATTAGGGAAATTAATACCTCCCGTCCCAAATCTGTGTCCTTGCATGCCAATTCTGACAAAAATTCGGTGTTTAGACCCTTGTGAAACAGAACTAACAGTGCTGACTCGTTCCAGCCGCTAACGTACGGAATTCCAGGGCATTTTCAGCCACAGTGCGATTACCTTGAAGTAACTTTGCCAATAGCTCACCATTGCTCCTACCCTCATTAGTGTGCTCAAACACGGTTCTCAATTCTTGCTCGAGCTGGTGGTAAGTCAGGGCTTGGAATTGCGGACACACTGCAGTAGCCCAGTCTAAGGCTTTCCCGGTCAGACGGGGTGATAACAAATGAAATCCGTGATAAATTAGAGCTGACGGGATGATTATTCATAAATAGAAAACATTGTAAAAGGAACCCGTTACACGCAGCAGGTGTTCCATCGAACGTCACAGGTTTACTCACTGGAAAGGTTTCCTCAGGGTAGCTTGCTGAGGAAGACACATTTCAGACTTGCTCGAGTTCTTCGGACCTTTGTTGCTGCGTTGTCTGTGATTCACGTACACTTTCCACCAGTTGATTCAACTGTTTCTGTTTGCTTTGCTGGTAAGTAAGGGTCGCCAAGGACTGTGCATATGGCAAGAGCAGCTTTTGTTGCTGTTCCAGGATTGTCCCCAAATTCGTGATCGCGGGACCCTCCACACCTGCCGTCTGCTTGGTGGTGAGGTATTCTGTCACACTCTGACACTGTCACATTCTGACCAGGACCAGGGGACGTGACACTAACATTAAATGGAGTTCTTTGTTTTACATCTGCACGTGTTTGTGTTCTGACTACGAAATTACAGTTATATATATCAATGTCAGATTTTTCAAGATGTTTGACTATATGTTTGTGCTATATTGGGTAATCTCTGCCTGTGAAAAGAAGAAAAAACCCTGTGTCACGCCCCCCTGGTCTGGATTCCGCCTCTCCTGATCATTAGTTCTCAGCACCTGGTTCTCATTCACTCATCCCTATATATACCTGTGTTTTCCAAGTTGTCATTGCAAAGTATTGCCATGATCTTTCCATGTGTACCAAGCAGTCCTGTTTCCTACTCTGGTTACCGACCTGTTTTGTTCCACGGCTATTGTTTGTGCTTTATCCTTGTTATGTCGCTTGTTTTGGACTGATTCCTGGTTTTGACCCACGCTTGTCTTGTGACTACGTCTTTGGAACAACCACTAACATTAAATGGAGTTCGTTTTACACCTGTACGCATCTGCGTTCTGATGGCAACGTTACAGAATACTTCGTCACCAAGCAGACAGCAGGTATGAAGGTTTTGGGTCCTGCAGGCACGAATCAGGGGTGAATCCTTGAACAGCATCTACAACTGTTCAAGGGCCTTCTACAGTCTATGACGGTCCTCACACATCAACAAAGCAAACCCCAGGAGCAGTTGAATCAGATGGCTGATAGGATGAGAGAACTAACGGCAATGGTACAACGAATTCGTTTACCTGATAATGCCAAAAACTCCCAGGAAGTTTTTTTTTTTTTTTTTAATCCATCAAGTTCCCCCAAAGCGACTTTCCCAGTGCGTAAACCCGCCAAGTTTAATGGGGCACCTGCAGCTTGTAAAGGGTTTCTATTACAATGTTCCTTGTACTTCAACAACAACCCTGTCAGCTCCGATTTGTTAAGGATTTCCTTTGTTGTTTCCTGTTTGATGGGAAAAGTGATAGATTGGGCTACAGCAGTATGGCCCCTGAATTTGAACCTTATCTTACCATCTGTTTGAGCAGGAGTTAAGAACTGTGTTCGACCACCCTAATGAGAGCAGGAGTAATGGGGAGCTGTTGTGTCGGTTACGACAAGGTAATCGCTCTGTTTCTGATTATACATTAGAATTCTGTATGCAGGCTGCTGGAAGCGGCTGGAACAAGCCAGCGTTGTTAGTAACTTTCCGTAATGGTCTGAAAACCAAAATTCGGATGGAAATAGCATGCAAGGACATGGAACTGGATTTATAGGAATTGATCTCCCTAACCATTAGGCTAGATCACATGCTGTCCATGCACCCTAAGAGAGAGGTGAAGAACAACTCTAGGGCTCTGAGGCCAACAGAATTCATTCCTAAGGACATCAACACGCCAGAACCCATGGAGTGTGATTCGACCCGTCTGGCGCAAGAAGAAAGGCTGCATCGGCTGCATAATGGTATTTGCTTATATTGCGGGGACTGGTCACATCCTGCGCACCTGTAAACGTCGTCTCAAGGCGCGACACATGGAACGAGTGGACTCCATTCCACGCGCCCGAGTGGTGTCAGCCCAACGGGGGGGGGGGGGGGGGTTTTCCAAGTCCTTTAAGATACAGGTCAACTTTTTTTTTCCTTATCCTGTCNGGATTCAGCCCGGGGGGGGGGGGGGGGGCTGTTTTCCAAGTCCTTTACGATACAGGTCAACTTTTATTGTCCTTATCCTGTCTCAGTTCCAGTGTTAGTCGACTCCGATGCTGAGGGGAACTTCATTCAGTGTCAACTGGCTCAATAGTTGGGCCTCACCACTAAAAGCCTCTATGCCAATGTGGCTGTCAGTCCTAGATGGAAGACCCATCAGCGAGGGCTTCGTATCAACCGTCACCCATCCAGTGCGGATGGACTCCAGTGCATTGCACTCGGAACAGATATCCTTTCTAGTAGTGGACAAAGCTGCCTATTTGGTGATACTTAGTCTACCATGGCTACAGAAGCATGACCCTCACATCTACTGGTCCACTTTAGAAATCACCTCTTGGTCCCCATATTGTTTCCAGAACTGCATTCGAAATCCTCCTGTCTCTTTGCATTCCACTACCACAGAGAGTCCCCAGTCTGGTTCCGTAGCTATCCCTCCCGAATATGCTGATTTGAAGGAAGTATTTAACAAGCAGAACACCACCAAACTACCACCTCACTGTCCGTACAATTGCACGATTGATCTCATAGAGGGAGCGCCCCTTTTGAAGTCTAAGATTTATTCCCTGACCCAAGCAGAACCAAAAGCCATGGATTCTTATATCGGGGAATCCTTAGCTCAGGGGTTTATTCGTCTGTCTACATCACCAGTGGCCTCGAGTTTCTTTTTTGTTAAGAAGAAGGATGGAGGGCTCAGACCATGCATAGATTATCAAGGCCTCAACGCGATTACTAAGAAATTTCTTTACCCTTTACCTTTGGTTCTGGAGGCCCTAGAGCAGCTTCGTGGAACAAAGTATTTTACTAAACTTGATCTGAGAAGTGCCTATAATATAGTCCGGATAAGGGAAGGAGATGAGTGGAAGACAGCCTTAATCACTCAGAGTGGTCATTATGGTGATGCCTTTTGGACTCTGTAATGCCCCGTCCATTTTCCAGTCCTTTATTAATGACGTACTTCACGACATGGTGGGATAATATTTCAGTCTACCTCAACAATATTTTAGTGTATTCCCCTGACTTGGAATCCCATGTTTCCCACATCCATATGGTCCTTTCTAGGCTTTTGGAGAACCAGTTATACGTTAAGGGAGAGAAATGTGAGTTTCACGTGTAGCGAGTTTTCTTTCTAGGTTACATTACATCAGTGCCAATGGGATTGTAATGGATAATTCTAAAATCGAGGCGGTTCTGAATTGGCCCATCCCACAGAATGTGAACGAACCGCAGCGTTTCCTAGGATTTGCTCATTTTTATTGGCGATTTATTAGAAACTTTAGTAGTACGGCGGCACCTCTCACTTCGTTACTGAAGGGTAAGAAGGGGTCCAGAACGCTGTCATGGAACCCCCCAGGTGGAACAAGCATACTCAAACAGGTGTTCACTATGGCTCCCGTTTTGAAACACCCCGATCCGTCAAAGCCGTTTGTTGTAGAAGTTGATTCCTCTCACACGGGAGTAGGCACCATGCTTTCTCAACAGGTTGGGAATCCCCAGAAGCTACACCCAGTTGCCTTTTACTCCTACAAGCTTACACCAGGAGAAAGGAATTACAGGATAGGAGATCACAAACTTTTGGCCATTAAGTTAGCCCTCAAAGAATGGCGACATTAGTTGGGGGGGAGGGGAGGGGGGGCTAACTACCCTTTTCAGGTTTTAACCGATCACCGAAATCTAGAATACCAACGGAATGCAAAACAGTTAAACCCCAGACCAGCACGATGGTCACTATTCGTCTCACGTTTTGCTCTCCATCACTTATATACCAGGCACTCACAATACAAAGGCTGTCCAAAATGTACGATTCAACTACTGAAGCTAGGGACGAAGAGCCTGCAAGCATCTTGCCCCCAGGTTGCCAGGTGGCCTTCATAAGGTGGGAAACTGAGGAGATCACTAGGGAGTTAGAGGGCACCACAGTTCCGTCATAATGTCTGACTGATAAACAATACGTCCCCTCGACATGTAGGGATCGCCTCATTACTTAGGCTCATGCGTCACTGGCATCAGGCCACCCTGGGGAAGCACGTACTTATCACTAGCTCTCTAGACGTTAGTGGGAGAAGATGGCTCAAGGTGTCCATTAGTTTGTTGCCTCTTGTACTACATGCGCACAGTGCAAAACCCCGAAGACCTTACCTGCGGGGAAGTTGGTTCCCCTTCCTGTTCCCTCTCGTCCCTGGTCTCACCTTGCGGTAGATTTTTATCACGGATCTTCCCCCATCAACAGTCGTATACCTGTGTCTTAACTGTGATCAATAGGTTTTTGCGCGGAGTCCGATTTATCCCTTTTAAGGGGTTGCCCACAGCATTCCAAACTGCAGAAGCGCTTTTCAACCATGTGTTTAGATTCTTCAGTGCTCCAGAAGACACAGTTCCCAACCTCGAAAATGTGGTCTACCTTTTTTGAACACTTAGGGGTTGTCAGTCTAACTTCAGGCTATGATCCTCAGTCCAACGGTCAGTGTGAGCGGGTAAACCAGGAGTTAGGGAAATTCCTGAGAGTATATTGTCATGAGAATCCTTCGGACTGGAGTCGGTTTCTGCCGTGGGCCAAAATGGCGCAGAATTCTCTAGTTAGCTCCTCCACTGGGTTAACGCCATTTGAATGCTGCTTGGGTTATCAACGACCTCTGATGCTCTGGACGGCAGAGCCTGCTGACATTCCCGCTGTAGACGATTGGATGAAGCGGAGTGAGGAAGTCTGGGAGAGGACCCATCAGCAGATAGAAAGGGTTCTCTGTCGTTACAAGGCCCATGTGAACAAGCACTGCCAAGAAGCCCCTGTTTATCAACAAGGAGATCATGTCTGGTTGTCATCTAAGGACTTTAAATTTCCTGAGGGTTGCAGAAAGCTGCAACCTAAATACCTGGGTCCCTAAAAAGTAGTAAGACAGATCAACGATGTCACATACAAGTTAGACTTGCCTGTTAATATTAATGTGTCTGATACCTTTCATGTCTCCCTCCTCAAACCAGTCATTCTAGAGTTGTGATGGTGTGTGTATGTATGTATATATACATATATATATATAAAGAGTTGCATAACCAAGTCAACCATTTTTCCCACGCCGTTCACTCCTAGATTACAAATGTTCTGCACTGCCCCTGCAGCTTTACTAAGAGAAATAAGTCTGAGAGCCTGATGACTTGGAGTTAATCCTTCCCCACACCCTTTCAAGTTAAATCTTAGAAAATGTACAGATTAGTTCTAGCACCACCCAAATTATCTGATTAGGTATATGTGACTAATACTTCTCATGATGTTACTGCCTTTGGGAGTTGCTATGTTACAGCACCAGTCAACCAGACAAACAGCCCTCTGCTTCCTGTGGATCACTGATAAGCTTTTCTTAAGTGCACTGCTGAAAGTTAGCAGAAAAATTGTGAAATTGTTGAAATTATTTACACAACTGAAAGATAGGATATAGCAGTAAATGGTTGTCCCAACATTTATTTACCACATGCACACACAATTCAGACCGCTTCACTTTTTAATGTTGCCATGTTATGCTAAAATTGTTTAAATTCATCTGTTTAAAAATTAGCATTCAGACCCTTAACACAGTATTTTTATGAAGCACCTTTCACAGCGATTACAGTTTTGAGTCTTGTGTATGACGTGACAAGCTTAGTACAGCTGGAATTGGAGAATTTCCATTCTTCTCCAATGAAAAAGACCCTCAAAATATGATGCTTGCCACCACCATGCTTCCCTGTTGGGATGGTGTTGCACAGTTGATGAGCAATGCTTGGTTTCCTGCAGACATGATGCTTAGAATTGAGACCAAATAGCTACATCTTGGTTTCATCACACCAAAGAATCTTGTTTATCACAGTCTGAGAGTCCTTTAGATGCTTTTTTGGCAAAGTCCAAGCAGGCTTTCATGTGCCTTTACAGAGGCTTCTGTCTGTCCACTCTGCCATAAAACCCAGATTGATAAGATGCTGCAGTGATGGTTGTCCTTCTGGAAGTTTCACCCATGTCCACCTAGGATCTCTGGTGTTCAGCCAAAGTGACCATTGGGTTCTTGGGCACCTATCTTACCAAGGCCCTTCGCCCCCAACTGCTGTTTGGCCAGGTGGCCAGTGCTAGGAAGAGTCTTGGTTACGCCAAACTTCTTCCATTTAAGAATCATGGAGGCCACTGTGCTCTTGGGAACTTTCGATGTGGCAGAAATTTTTTTGTAGCCTTCTCCAGATCTATGCCTTGAAACAGTCCTGTCTCTGAGCTCTACAGGCAGTTCCTTTGACCTCATGACTTCGTTTTTTTTTTTTTTTTTTTTGCTCTTGATACGCATTTTCAGCTGTGAGACCTTATACAGGTGTGCACCTTTCCAAATCATGCCCAATTATTTGAATTTACCACAGGTGGACTCCAATCAAGGTGTAGAAACATCTCAAAGTGGAATGCACTTGAGCTAAATTTCAAGTGTCATAGAAAAGGGTCTGAATACTTATGTCAATGTGATATTTCAGTTTTTTTAATTTTTAATACATTTGCAAAACATTTTTCAAATCCTGTTGTCACTTTGATATTATGGGGTATTGAGTGTAGATTGATGTGTGAAAAAATGAATTTAAATAATTTTAGCGTAACATTTCAACATAAAATCTGAAGGGGTCTGAATACTTTTTTGACTGTACCCTGTGTGTATACATACACATATACACTCTTTATGATCCTATATATATATATATATATATATATATATATATATATATATGAAACTATACTATGAATATATAAACATATATGTTTATATATAATATATGTTTAAAAAGTGTATGTAGAGCTATATACGTATAAGTAGCATAGGTCTAATTCAAAATCCATACAGTGGAACAATAACAGTGCCAAGGGAGCTGTCTCTTTTCTGCTGACAGTGACACCTAGAGTGAGCTGGGTTGCAGGTGGAATCAAAGTACTCTGTTCCAAGCATGTTTCATCACCCATCGAAGCCTGAGGACCAGAGAAAAAAAGGAGCGGGTGGCTTACAGCATGTATGTCGGAGGAGGTGTGTGTGCCTGCCGAGTTGGTGTGGGTGTTGTACTTCAAGAAGAACACATAAGATTTAGCGAATATGGTGCAAAAGAGGTACATTGCCAAAAGCTAGCCAGTTGTATTCAGTCCTATAATCTTTACAGAACTCACTGAACAAAGTTTCAGTATCACAGTCTAAAAAATATTCTACATTGTATCAGACAACATCTGTCAAATGTCTAATAGGACCTATGCACTTACACACCTACACAAGGGTATCTGATCCTGTCAGTATTTATTTTTGAAAACTTTGATATTAAGACCAGATTTTACATTACCCATCAATGGTCATCTGAACTTTTTTCAGACCTGTCATTAGCCAGAAATTGGTCAACCTATCCCATATACTTGTAAAAGGGAGAAGACCATCTTAGACTAATAGTGGAAGGATAATTCTTTACGACCAGTTCACGGTCCTCATAGTGTCAGCTTGTGAAACTAGAGCTATGGTTTACTTGTTCACCTGCTGAAATCACATTAGCTTTGTCTCAGAAGACAACCAGCAACACAGTTTCCTGGGATTTGTGACTAGGGACCTAACATTTACGAGCACACAGAAAGAAAACATCTAATTGCTTTGTTGTGTATCTTTCGACATAAGTGCTTTGAAAACAATGTAAATTGAAATACTTTAATAGAATTAAATGTCAAGGTTAAATTTGTTAATTGCTTGTGACTAAAAGCTACAGTAAATTGGAATTGGGAACAGGCACATATTATTTTGCTAGATCTACATTTCCTTTATTTTGTACCTCTTTTACGATACATCCTACTAAGAGCCTTTACACTTCTGCACATGATCTATAATAAATAAATTCCAGGAGCATTATATGTGGATCTGACTCTGTTATGCATACAAAATCATTTACAAATCAAGATATTAGGGTAAAGTTAGTACTGAGGGGGCTAAATGCACTCAGACAATCCTTAGAGGTGTAAATAAATACTAGGAAAGGTAAATAGGCTCAGCTGTCACAGTCACAACTGACGCAAAATAAATATTTGGCAAGGTAAATGTGCTCATCTGTCAGTGCTGCTGATAAGAGTTATATACATTACGCTCTTCTAGCCTTACTTGCGTAAAGCATAATACTTGGAGAGGTACATGAGCTCTGCCCTTCCTGTTACTCCAGGACTTGCTTTTTACCGTAACAAACTGACAACTCATATGTGTAAATCAAATGATAAAATTATGGCTACTAAACTCATGCTATATTTCTTTCTATTTTACATTATCCAAGACATCTGATGTATTTTCCATAGTGAAGCCTGTTTTTACCTTTTCATTTGCACTTGGCTATAAAATAATGTGGATTTTGCTGCTGGAGGGACCACATCTGAACAGAACTAAAACTTAAATGACATGCATGTCTATATAATATTCTTTATCAGAAATGATAAAACCCTAATTTGTTTAAAAAAAATACATGCACTTGCCTGCCTTTTTTACTGCTATTATAAGCTTCTAGAAGAGTGATATGTGCTCAGCCCTCTCAGTTGTTACTGAAGCATCTCAACTAGCTCTTTTCATGCACAAAAACCATTTTAAAATTCTTTCAGAATACTGGGTTTGCTGAAGATGGTAAATAAAACACACGGCACATACAGTTTTATAGCGGAAATATCATGTTATGCTATTGTGTTGATCATGATCATGTTTATTATGCAGACTACAGAACAATTAAACAAATATACTTTTATGAATATAAAGATTAATCAGAAATATCTATTTTTCTGTTCGGACTGTCCTCAAACCTAGGAGTTTAACCAATCCTAATGAGTTGCTCCTGAGAAATTAAATACCAAATTGAGCCAATGCTTTCATATGACAGAGTAGCAGCAGCTCCTGGCACAATCACAGTGGGCCACATGCCTCCTTGACTGGATGTCACAGGAGGGAAAGGGTGTAGTGTCATGCAATAGTCCATTTCAAAGCATGCTCAACCCTTGTGGGGTTGGGGATCATCCATTTTTGGCTCTGTGTCATTAGTATAAGGGAATCACTAAACTTTGACTTCTGCTCACTGACCTGCTGCAGCCTTATAGCTGGTCTTGGTTGTACCATGAAGAGAGCAGAACTTTGCAAAGATGGCACAAAACTTGGCACATTTATGTCCTATACCATAAGGTGGATGGTTATAATTGAACTGAAATGATTCAAACTTTTCTTCTATCTAAAAATTTCTGTGAGGGTTAGAGAGCATATTTCTTGTCAGGAATAAAAATATTGATATATTAAAAAATGCAGTTATGCTGTAGTTCAACAATTTTAAATGGAAGATGAATGATTCTATAAAGGGGAAATGTTCTCTTTTCCATTACTATTTTATTATTTAGTTCTCCTTTCTGAAATATTTAGAATTTGATGCGCTACCCTCATGCAGCGGCAAGCTTTCACTGGGCAGGAGGAAGTAACTAGCCATAAAGTATGACATGAGGTACTTTGTGAGAGCAACACTCTGCTCTACATGAATCATGTCAGAAAAATTCTGTAATCAAACTGAATCATATCAGTTGCTAAACTTTGATAGTATAATGGAAGTTTCTTGGACTGAGTTCAAATGAGCAGTTTCAGGTTTTAATTATATTGAAGTTGTAATAACGTTTGGTCAAACTTTTATACAAATGAAACCATTTCCAGGGTCTACAAGGTGTATACGCTGCCTATTGAGGTGTGCGTCATTCCCCCCATTGTATGAGGCCAAAATTCCAGCTGAAAGTTGGAGGATGGGGCATATGGCCATTGCTGTTCCCTGTCGCTCAGTGGGAGATGTTAAGTGGACATGGCAGCACATCCAGTGGGGTCAGGCAGTTGACATTCAAAAGCTTTTATCTGTGGTGGGTGCCAAAGGTTTAGGATTCATCTGCAGTAAATTATAACCATCCATCTTATGCTGAAGGACATAAAAGTGTCAAACTTTGCAAAAGTTCTGCTCTCTTCATTGCACAATCTCTACACCATTTTCAACTGATGTTTGCAGTCATCTATTTATTCCTTTAACTGCAGTGGTAATTTCACCAGTAGTAGTATATTCCTTGTATTTTTTTCTGTTCCAGTTGCAGATCAAGATCATCTGGATTTATGATTTTTTTATCAGTCAGATGCTATCACCCTTAGCTGTACTTCGATTGGAAAAAACTAAACACAGTACAAATTAAAACTAACAATAATAATGGAATTGGACAAGCCTTCATAACAGAAAAGCTTTGTTAAAGTTTGTATGTTCTGAAGCAAGTCAGAAACCCTTCGAAATTCCTCATAATTATACAACATTTCCAAAAAATAATTAATTTGGGATTTTTTAAAAAGAATAGCACTGAAGTCAATTTATAAATATGACCCAAAGATCCACTTGCTCTATTTTTAATTCCCTAGCTTGTGAGATGACTTTCCAGTGGAAACACGTGGAATATTGCATATTGTTAGAACGTGCTAGTGGACCATAAAACGGTTTTTATCTTAGAATTTTATGTGTTTTAACATGTATTTTTGCCATAGCCTCAGTTTACAGCAGATTTTTAATACTTTACACTTATTCTTATAATTTTACCATTGTGCTCTTATCAACACATTGGTTCAGATAATAATCTGATCATTGCATCTGCCATAAGGCTTTGTCTTCATTCTGGCTGCTGAGGTGGAACACTGATTGATCACTATGCATTTACTTCACACAACTTTATTATAACCTCAGTGGTTACCTTGGGTCTGACTCATTTCACAATCAGCATTATTAATTTTTATTTAGCTAAAAATGTCAGTTATCATTCATAATTAACCATGGCTGCCCGGATGTAGTTTTTTTTTTTTTATGTCACCCACTAAATGAGATTTCCAAGAAAGCTGAAGAACAGTGCCTTATAGGTGTGTATTGAAAAACATGTCAAAGTTAATACAAATATAAAACTTTTACAAATGGAAACAATGAATAAAAAAATTTACTTTCACTTTCACAGTCATAGAAGAAATTAATCTGTTTGATGTTGGTGTAGACTTTCATAATTATTTGCTCTAGTACACTATAGATTTTTAAGAAACCTAGTCCTCACTGAATATGCATTTTTAAATTCATGGCTGCCTGTCATGGATCAAATGGAATTAGAAGGACCTGGATGTACTGAGTGCCTGATATCTGAATGGATAAACAGAACTTTGTTCATAATTATTTTGTTACATGGCTTCTGAATGAGGTGGCAAACAATGAAAACAGGTTTTGTCTTTGAAAGGCCATGACTTTATTTGCACAAGTACTCTTTAGATGATCATTATAGTGGAATCTCAATAATTTTAACGGAAGATATGTTTAAGGGTCCTAGGATGTGATACCATGGAAACACAGACTGACACAACCTTTGTTCATCATCCTTTGTTCCATATTATATGGGGTGTTATAGTTACGCTAATAAGTGTTGTGGTGTATTGCGCTAAGTCCCGGTTCTGGGCTGGGTTATTTTATTTAAAATTTTTGCTTGCCCGTGGCTTTTATTGCCTTTAGTGTCCTCTGTGTCTTTGTGTGCATTCAGAGAGGGAAGTAAGAGTTTTGTGTCTGTACTGCATTTTTGTGGTGTAGAAATAAAAGACACACAGAAGCACAATCACAATTGTTTTCTTATTGAGGGGGGAACATTTGGAAACAGTGGTATTAAATATAACTCCATTATCGTATTTCAGATCAAGCGTTCATAACTCGAGGGATGACGGTACTCAAGATATACACTCACCAGTCCCTTTATTAGGAACCATTCTAATACTGGGTACTTTGCTCTCTGAACAGCCTGAATTCTTCATGGCATGGATTCAACAATGAGCTGGAAACATTCCTTACAGATTCTGGTCGCTTCTGATTCCTTACAACTTGTTAATTCTGCTTACAAGACTAACATTTGTCTACCACTGATTAACAGTGATTTCAAAAATAATCTTGTGCCTTTATGATGTTAACGAAAGTAGGAAGCAGGATGTTACTGTTGTCAATTATGACCTCACATGAAAAATTTGCCATGAATTGTAATCAAACTATGACTATTTTGAGCTGGGACATGGTGGAGCTATGACAACAGATGGAGATGAAATTGATGTCCAGAACATTTAAGCACCAAGATTTAACCCAAGTGGGCTGAAGACTGAAAGATTTCTAGAAAGAGGTGACAGGTCTGTATTTTGATGCTTATTGCAAGTAGGGCGACACAATATACACAAGGACTTCAGGTCAGAATTTCACACATGGGGACGTCACAATCACAGAACAAACGCATGCATAAGACCTTTCACACTCCAGTGTACACAATCCACACCTGGATACGCTTACTGGACTGCCTCTGTCCTGCTCAGGTCCATTTCAACTCTTAGATCACAAAACTCTGCCAAGGGTATAGGGGAACCATGTGTGAATTTAAATGACTTACAAAACATATTTAAACTTGTTCTTAATTCCTACAGTCATTTTCACTAGTTAATGCTGTAAATATCTTTAGCCTGTCTCTGTAAAATTCATTTAAAAAAGGGTCATATTCATAATATATAACGGTTTCAAATTTGTAACGCTTGAGATGCAAATTTCCTTAGGTAATGAAAGAGTAGCTATATAACCTTTTGTCTAGGTGCACATCACCCACAGGTTGATATTCGAAATTGTTTAATTCTTCAATGAAACAAACCCAGATACAGGAGGAAACATTTACAGTTTGGTTTCTCGGCAGATGAGCGGGAAAATTGGATGTGGAAGAAATCATTATTTTTTCTCCCAGCATGAAACATTTCAGGATTTTTTAGCGGCAGAGAGACGGCGAGTGTGTCTGCGTGATTTGTGCGGTTCTGTGTGATCGCACTGCTAGGACAGCGCTTTCTCTTTATCAATCTTAACACAGGTTTGTGGCTCCTACATAACAGAGACGTTTTCAATAACTGCCCCCCGTTGGCACCGGGAGGTTCGTTACACTACAATTGTAGTTAATTTAAAACAGGCAACTAAATTGAATCGATATTAACGAAGTAAACGAGAGTCCTCTGTAGCAGTATGTACCACCAGAAATGACTGTAAAACGATCGAAAGACAATACGGGACAAACAAGTGCTCATTTTAAAAATAGCCATAAAAGTTCCCAAAACTGGCATAGAGAGAAGTTTTGCATTTAGAAAGCGCGCGTATTACGAGATATAATGTCTCTCTCTCTCTCTCTCTCTCTCCCCCCCTCCAAGCACTTTGTCACAGGTCAGCTAATGGTTCGACCGCGTTTCCTACTCTTAAAATAAAAAGTTGTTTCAGCTATTTTCACTCACTATTTCCTGTCCGATGTTTCCTTCTCTATATTCTCTGATCTATCCTTAAACAAGCAGAACTAACTCATTAACTTGTGTGCTGTAATTACAGAAATCCGACTAAATTACTATTCTTTTATTTAAATGACGCCTTTATCTAATGTTGCTTAAGCAATTTTACACTAATTTAACCATTTATACTACAGAGCACTCTATTGCTTCAATGTAAGATCTTGATCCAGAGTATAACACCAGCAGGGAATTCAAACCGGGAGCCTTCAGATTACAAGGTGACAGCTCTAACCATTACACCACCTGCTGTTTATACTGGTGCGTACATAAGTGATCTGCTAAAGGAGAATCATGGAGTGTGAAGTCCGGAAAAACTCCACAGCCGTGTGTGTGCCTCACCCGTCCACGCTCATGACACACAGGGTCATGATGGAGGCCGTGCAGCACATCACGTCCATGCCAATGAAGATGTTGCAAAAGACCTCCCCGAAGAGCCACTTGCCCCCAGTGAGGTCGGTCACGATCACAAGCGCGACCGATAGGTCTGCCACGGCCAACGACACGAGCAGGTAGTTGGACGGCTGCCTCAGCTTCTTTACCACACACACGGCGATCACCACCAGCGTGTTGCCCATCACGGTCACCGCCGTGATGACGGCCGGCATCACCCCGATGATCATCTTTTCCGTTGTTCCGAAGTCCAGCAGCTGCTCCCCGCAGGATTCATTCCACGTGGCTTCAGGGCCCTTGGTGGGCAGGAGGCGCTCCATACGAGCAAACGCGCAGTCCACGTTCGAACTGTTGAACATCACGGCGGTGGGATACAGCTGCTGATGGCAGGGACACCTCGCCGACTGCACACTCCCCCAAGGCGCATACTGGTTTGCTGTGTGGGAAAGAACGGCTGAGGGTCCACTCCCCAGAAAAGGCGTGCACGCTAGGGACGAGCGAGACGTCGAGAACGAGCGCGGAAATCTCACTCATGTTCACAGTGCCCACAGACTTTTCGTCCAGAACGCAATAAGTAAAAAAAAATACACAGATGTTTTATGATTATTATTCGAAAGCACACGGATGGCCACATAAGTGCTTCCTAAGACTACCATTGTTATGTCTACCAAGCACTTCGGTGTCGACACCAGTCCATATGCTCCGCTGCCGCCCCGGTACCAAGAAAGAGGCGGCACACAGCTTCTCCGCTCTTTGCTTCTCTTAGAAAAAAACGCACTGATCTGACGCAACTTCACAAGTAGTTTGTTCTGCTCATTACAACGATTTTTCAATTAAAGAAATACTAATTCAGATATCCACCCCTGCTCTCAACAATGTAGAATGATTTCATTTCAAAATTAAATTTTCACCTCCGCCACCCACCCCACTTCAAAGCCGCACGAGTTATTGTTTTTTACAGATAATTCACTTCTTGGTCAAGCCTATATTATCTAGACATGCATCTCCTTGATCATTGATTTAAATTCTGTTTTATGTTTAAACGACTATATAATTATAGTGATTATTCTGTGTGTACATACAAACTGACTGGTTTTCTGATTTTCTGTCCACTCCAAGGATATGTAGCAAAAATATTGGCTTTTATATTTATTAACTTATCTAAAACTTTGGTACAGTGCAGCTTACATTGTTAGATACAGAACTTCACAGTGATTGTATACAGCAGGGTATTCTTACCATCTGAATTCAGGAGTGAGCTCACTGGTCAGTGGTACTACAGCAGCAGTGCAAGGTGGAGTTGGTGAAAATCTGCCACCAGTCCTGGGTCCAGGACATCTCGTGCAGGCACCCAACTCCTTTCCTCAGGGCCATACCCCCTCCCAATCCACTAGGTACTGCAATTCATCCCACCTTTCTCCCTGAGTCCAACAGTCTGCATGCAGCATGGGCTGGGGAGCCCTCCACTTCTACCAGAGGGGGTAGTAGGTCATCGGGCACCACCTTGTCCAACAGGCCTGAGATGACTGACTTGAGTAGGGAAACATGAAGAGTGTCAGAGATATTCATATTTACAGGCAGGGCTAATTTGTATGTAACCTCACTGATATGTTTTACTATTTTAAATGGACCTAGATATTTTGGTTTTAATTTTCTACAACCTTCTGGAAACTTAAAATCTTTGGAAGATAACCAAACTCGGTCCCCAGGTTGATAGGCAGGAGCCTCCCGTCAGTGTTCGCCTGGTCCTTGTAGCGGTGAACGTCCTCAATGTGTTGATGGGTACTCTCCCAGACCTCCTCACTCCTCCTCAGCCACTGGTCCAGGGTGGCGATATCAACTAGCTCAGCAGCCCAGGGTACAAGAGGAGGTTGGTACCCTAGATAACACTCAAAGGGTGTCAAGCCCGTTGACGAGCTGAGGAGGGAGTTCTGGGCAAACTCTGCCCACAGTAAGAACTGGCTCCAGTCTGCTGGATTCTCATGGCAATATGTCCTGAGAAATCTTCCTAACTCTTGATTCACCCATTCACACTGTCCATTGGACTCCCCCCCCCCCGATAACCAGAGGTTAAGCTAACGTTTACCCCTAGGCGTTCCAAAAGGGCTGACCATACCCGGGATGTGAATTGAGGCCCTCGATCGGACACAATGTCTTCTAGGATTCCAAAGAGTCTAAAAACTTAACCAAAGAGGGCCTCTGCGGTTTTGAAGGTGGTGGGTAACCCTGCAAAAGGGATAAACCGGACTCCTCACGAGAATCTATCAGTGACTATCAATCATACATGTATGTGACTGAGATGGGGGAAGATTGGTAAAATCTATGGCTAGTTGGGACCAGGGATGTGAAGGGGAATTAATTTCCCAACGGGTAAGGTCCTTGGGATCTTACATTGGGCGCAAGTAGTACAGGAAGCAACAAACCGATGGATACCTTGTTTCATGTTTTCCCACCAATAGTGTCTGGCGAGCAGTTGGTGGGTCCATGTCTCCCCTGGGTGGCCTGAAGATAGGGACGAATGTGCCCAAGTGACAAAGCGATCTCAAAACCTCAGGGGTACATACAGTTTATCCGATGGGCAGTGTGACGGAGCAGGTGTACATTCTAACACCTTGGTGATCGCCTCAACCTCCCACCAAATAGAGGCTATTTGGCACTCTGGGGGTAAAATATTAGTGAGCTGCTCATCTGCAGGCTTGGAGGAAGGGTCATGAAGTCTGGACAGCTTGTCAGCTTTGGTATTAGGAGTGCCCAGTCTGTAGATAATAGAAAATTGAAAGCATGAAAAGAAAAGAGACCAATGTGCCTGTCTAGGCTTTAGACATTTTGGGTTCTTAAATATTCTAAGTTACGATGGTCTGTAAGGACCTGGAAAGGGTGTTTAGCCCCCTCCAACCAGTGCCACCACTCCTCGAGGGCCAACTTAATGGCGAGCAGCTTGCAATCGCCTATCCCATAGTTTCTCTCTGCCGGTGTGAGCTTGTGGGAGTAAAAGGCGATTGGGTGAAGTTTTGGGGGGTTACCGACAGTACGACGCCTACTCCTGCGTTGGAAGCATCTACCTCGACTACAGAGGGTTTAGATGGGTCCGGGTGTTTTAAAATGGGAGAGGTGGCGAAGGCCTACTTTAACCTATTAAAAGCCTGTTTGGCCCGGGGGCCTGACATCAGAGTCTTGCGCTTCTTTCCCCCTTTAAGTAACGTTGTTAGGGGCGCTGCTATCCCACTAATGTTCCTAATGCACTGCTTATAGAAATTGGCAAACCCCAAAAAGCGTTGGAGTTGCCTGACAGTACAGGGAACGGGCCAATCAAGAACAGCCTTGATTTTAGAGTTGTCCATTATAATGCCATCTGTACTAATAACATATCCTAAAAAGGAGAGTCATTGTAAATGAAATTCACATTTTTCGGCTCTTACATAACTGATTACGCTCGAGCCTTGTGAGGACTTGACGCACGTGAGCCACATGGGACTTGAAATCGGGGAATATACTAAAATGTCAAGATAAGGAAATTTGTCATCACTTAACATGTCGAGCAACACATCATTGGCAAACACCTGAAAAACAGAGAGAGCGTTACATAGACTAAAAGGCATGACTAGATGTTCATAATGTCCACTGGTGGGCAATGTTTTCCATTTGTCTCCCTTCCTAATACAGATTATAGGCAATTCTTAGATCTAATTTAGAAAAGATTTTAGCTCCACGAAGTTGTTCTAGCACCACCAGTACTAAAAGTAGTGGGTAAGGGAATTTATTCGTAATCAAATTAAGTTTACAGTAGTCAATACATGGACGGACCCCCCCCCCCCCATCTTTCTTCTTGACAAAGAAAGGTGCTGTGGATGGATGAATAAACCCCTGGGCTAAGGACTTGTGGATATATGAATCCATTGTCTGCAGTTCAGCTTGGGTCAGGGGGTAAACTCTGGACTTAAGGAGAGACGCTCCCTCAATGAGATCTATAGCGCAGTCATACAGCCGGTGAGGTGGTAGTTTGGTTGCATTTTGTTTAAACACCTCCTTCAAATCTACATAATATTCAGGAGGAATACTTACCGAAGTAATGTGGGAGCTCCCTAGGGTGGTGGAGTAAGCCGAGATGGGTACATGCTGAAGACAGTTTTGGAAACAGTAGGGGGACCAGGAGGTGATATCTAGTATGGGCCAGGATATTTGGGGATTACGTTTCTGCAACCATGGGAGACCTAGGATTACAGAATAGTCAGCTCTGTCTAGTACCAGAAAGGATATCAGTTCAGAGTGCAGGGCACTTGAGTCCAGCCGTACTGGTTGGATGATGGTGGACACGATCACCTCACCGATGGGTCTTCCATCCAGAGCCGACAGCCTCATGGGTGTAGTGAGATGTTCTGTAACGAAGCCCAACTGCAGAGCCAGCTGGGACTGAATGAAGTTTCCCTCGGCGCCAGAGTCAAAAAGGGCTGGAACTGACAAGCTCGGGACAATGAAACGCGATCAGTATGGTGAAGGACTTGGATACCCAGCCCCCCCCCCCCCCC
>UFQX01000579.1:143524-207238 GCA_900497675.1 Arapaima gigas | reverse complement strand
TTGGATACCCGCCCCCCCCCCCCCCCACTTTTCTTGGGCAGGCTCACCAGGTTGATGTTTAGGGGCAGGACCACTCGCTGCATCTTGCATCAGGTCTGGGAGTGCAGCGCACATTCCTGACAGATATGGCCAGTCCTGTACAGACCACCTTGTAGCTGATGCAGTATCTCTGGAGATAGGTGGGTGGAGTCACACACCATGAGGTCTGGCATCTTGGCGTTTCTTCCAGCATCTTGACAGTAGTGAGGGGAGGGTATGCTTGGCATCAGCACCTTATAGGTCTTCTGCATCTCTTTCCTTGAGTATGTGGACAGCATATGATCAAGCAATCAAATCCTCCAAATCCAGATCCACATCCTTACAAGCCAATTCAGACAGGACCTCAGCCCATTCCAACAGGGCAGACTCATTCCATCCACTTCCTGCTACTAGCATGCAGAATTCAAGCAGGTAATCTGCAGAAGAACGGTTCCCCTGTCACAGCCTTGATAGTAGTTCACCCGTGCTCCTACCCTCATTAGGGTGGTCGAATACAGAACGGAGTTCTCGCTCAAACTGATGGTAAGACATCTTCTAGATTTGTGGCCACACAGTGGTGGCCCAATCTAGAGCTTTCCTTGTTAAACAGGAAACCACAAACGAAGTTCGCGATAAATCGGAGCTAGGGGGTTGGTTGTTGAAGTAAAGGAACACTGGAAGAGGAACCCTTTACATGCTGCAGGAGATCCATCAAACGTGTTGGGTTGTCTCAGGGGAAATGTGGTCTCCAAAGGAGGGGCGGAAACTGCCGGAGAACACCAAGAGTCCCCGATTCTGCGCGTCCCCCTTTACCGCTGTCATTAGCTCGCTCATTCGTTCCGTGAGCTGAGCCAGTTGCTGTTTGCACTGTTGCTGCGTGAGGTCGTTCATGGACTGTGCAAATCCCTCAAACAACTGTTGATACTGATCGAGGACTCGTCCTTGATCCGAGACCACAGCATCCAGCGCCGCCAATTTGTCGTCTGCATGGTCGGCGAAGTATTCTGTCACGGGTCGATCAGGACCCAGACGCGTGCAGAATTGCAGGGTCGAAAGGTAGATCCAGAAACGTGGTCAACAATCGGGCGAGAGTCAAACCAGGAATCAATCTGAAACAGGCGACGAGACAGATGAGGAGTAAGCAACAAACGAGGTCGTGAGATAAAAACAGTTCGAAAGCCGGAACAGCACAGAGTAGTAACGCTCGGCATGCACACAAAAACATGACAATACTTCATAAAGGTAAGCTGATCAACACAGGTATATATGGAGTTGCTGATAACAACCAGGTGCGATTACTCAAAGAACAGCAAAGGCGGGAAAGGTGTCAGGCGCTCGGACCCAGGGACGTGACAGCAGAAGGCAGAAACTGTGTCTGTGTGGCTCTGTGCTGGGTTGTATGAGGGGTTAAGATTTCAGCTGTAGTAGTGCTGTTGCCTGAGATAAGGTGGAAACATTATTAGTTCTAAAAACTTGGAAGCTAAAGCCTGATTTAAATTTTCCTGTGGAACACAAAGATAAGAACCATTTGTTTATCATATCTTAACTTTACTTTTAGTCCAAATATGACCAAGCAATTGAGATTCTGCATGAACAATGCTGTCTTTTACCAGTTCATCAAACTTAATGCAACAAGTGATATGAAATTTTCAAAATCAAGGTAATCATTCCCCAAAGAACTATGTAATACCTAAGGACATAGAAGCCATGAAAACATGGCAGGTTTACTGGCACTGTTGTAATTTCCATCCATTCTCAACCTTCACTTGCAACCAAACATTGAAAATCAAAATGAAAGTTAAATAATGATATTACCGTTTTAAATCCAGTCTTTTCATCACCACAAACACCATGAATTGTAACAATTTAAAGTAATCTTTGACAAAATTAAACATCGGCACGTGTCGGTTGTAATAAATGCCTTATTTCCCAAAAATGAGGAAAAGGAATGAAGCCGAATGCCAAGGTACTAGGTTTGGGATAATGTTGCAAATTGATCTGTATAAGTATAGTAAATTCACACTGACACTCTTCTCATTCTTCTGTTGCATAGTTTACGCGCTGATAAGATCGATTGGTGTTGTCACAGACATCAGAACCTTTTCAATATTGTTTGGCCTGATATTTAAAAAAAAACTCCTAGTTAAGTAGCTGCAAGTTTTTATAACGCAAAAAAGGATTTAACATGATTATTATACCATATATTATCATGTTTCCTGTAAGGTTTTCTTGTTACATAGCAATGAACCCTGAGTAGGCAACTTAATTTCCACACTCTATGTTGGAATCACCGTTATTCCGTTATTTATGTGAACAATGTCACCTTGAAAATGAAGAAACCTTTGCAGACTTTTCAGAAACTTCAGGTGCTGCATCATGATGGTAACTGGTGATGTCATGATGGCTAAACATAGGATGGAAAAACTGTGTTGAATGATCAATGTGAAAAGGATCTTTATTACAAGTGATGGTCAGGCACCTTACAGCACTGCTCGCTGAGTTATCATCCTCCATTACCAATTACTTTTCTTGTGAGATTTTAGTATACATTGTCAAGATCTGTCAAGACTGATAATTAAGGTGTTTTTTCTTGGGCATTTTGTGTCTCTGTAGAGCTAAACAACACCTAAAGCGCTCTGTGACAGAATGAATCGTCACATTAGTCTTGGGAACAGAGTGAGAGATGTGGAGGTGGTGTCGGGCCTGTCTATTTTCTGATTATGAAGGGGTGTAATTGTCTATAATTGTTTGTACTCTTTGCAGTCACACAACTGCCTTTTTTCTCTGGCTTTTAGGGGATTTTCTTTTGCTAGTTTTTGTGGCTGTTGATTTTATTGCCACACATACGTGTTGGAACAAGATTAAGACACAGCATGGTTGTTTACCATATCTTTGCCACTGCTTTGTTCTGACACTGTCTAGCAAAACTATCGGAGTTGGGGAATCATTAAAGCACATGGATAATAACTGATGTAAACATCACAAAACATCTGCTGCCTTTACACAGATGCTTCTATATGCAATGGGTATGACAGTTATCTCAGCAAATAACAAAAAATAATGCAATGAACGAACAAAAAGCAAATAATGGAAAAAAAACTGAGCTCATTATACCACCAAAGAAACAGCAATAAAATAGATTACATATATATCTGGTAAAGAATTTGAATGCAAAGTATCAGTCATTTGAAAATTTCCTGAGCTTCATTAATTTACTAAAGTTAAAGTCAACAGGAACCAAAACCAACTGGGAATTTTATTTGTCCAGTTATACAAACCAGTGAGTAAAAAAATTGAAAAATGAGAAAAGGATAAAACTTTAAGGTTGAATAACATATTAAGTATGTTTTGTGGCTGTTGACAACAATAACATGTGGCATGCTGACATCCTTAAATAAGTTGTGTAGACATGAATGTAGTAATTTCATTTGGCTGGTTAGTTAGCAGTTTTGGAAGCTATGGCAGTTAATTCCTAAACAAAAAGGAATCTGTAAATGGGACACAATCTTATCTCATCAGGAACCCAGGTCTCTGCAGTAAAATGTAACTGGACAATGATTTCTTATGACCACTCAGATTCACTTCTGCTGAAACATTTCCAGAAACATATTCATTCTACTCTGTATCTCACACACCTGTTAGCACACCTTACACATTTACTTTTACGAATATACAGGATAAGTTGACAGATATCCTACGCTAACAGCTAAATATTGTACTGTCATTTATGCCCTGATATAATAGGATATGCAGCTTCATTTGACATTTATAACATCAAACATGCTGACAACAAAAATTAATACTGGGTAGGACCCCACTTTGCTCCGAGAACAGCCGGAATTCATCGTGTCATGGATTCAACAAGGTTCTGGAAACATTCCTTAAAGATTCTAGTCAATGCTGATATGATTGCATTGCGTAATTGTTGCAGGTTTTTCAGATGCACATTCATGCTGCCAGTCCTACAGGATGTCCTACTACATCCCAAAGTTGCTCTATTGCATTCAGATCTGCTGACTGGGGAGGTTATTGAGGTACACTGAACTCGTGTTTATGGAACCAGTTTGAGAAAAATTTTGTTTTGTGACATGACAAATTATTTTATATATTTTTTATATAAATTTCCTTTCTCATCCAGTTTTTCCCTGTGGGAGGTAACTTTCCTCAGACTCAGGCCTCCTACCAGAGGCTTGGGAGTGACTGATGTTGTCATACATTGGATCTAAAAGATCCATTCTTCCGGCTTAGGGGTCATGGCCCTAGGATGGCTATTAG
Organism: Arapaima gigas; assembly: GCA_900497675.1. Lineage (NCBI taxonomy): Eukaryota > Metazoa > Chordata > Actinopteri > Osteoglossiformes > Osteoglossidae > Arapaima > Arapaima gigas. The sequence goes on along the minus strand of UFQX01000579.1, from coordinate 202,945 downwards.
GTGTTGGATTGTCTTAGGTGTTTCTTTGTACATTCTGCACATGAGGTTTTATCTAATATAGTACCTCTGTTTTGATTGACCTGGTGCTGAATGCTTGTTCTTGTGCTGCCATGATCATTCCCTTTGTACTGCCCTTAAGTCCTGCCTACTCCTCATGTCAGCTACTTCTGTTATCTGTCGGTGGTATATTCCAATGGACAGGCTTATCCTGCCATGGAAACTCCTTTGCTTCGTTACTCTACACGTCGCTTATCTGCTTCAGAAATTCCTCCTGGGCTGTCTCGAGTTTCAGTCTTAGCTTCCAAGGTGGATATCCAAGATGGTTGGCTTTTTGGGTCTTGTAGCACTACTTGCTGTTGTAGCATGTAGAAGGCTGAGATTGTGGATACAGCTGAATTAATATGCTAGCATGCTGTCTGATAGTAGCTTGTCACCAAGTCTAGGCTTAGTGTGGTGACTGACAGTTAGCTTAGCTATCATCTTCTTTCTTATGTCTGCAGCTGAGCCATCAAAGGTATCTGGGATGGCACACACTGTCATGGAGCCTCTTCTGGGTTCCAAATGTGATTGTATGGGATTTAAGTCTTGTTATCTGCATCTTATGTCATAAATTTCTGGTCTTGACATGAGGCTTCTTTTGATGATGTTTGGCTATTTTTTTCTGTTAATGTGGATGGATGGCCTTACCTATAATTTTCCCATTTGTCTGATGTACCCTCTTATTAGGTTTGCTGTTGTAGTAGCATTCCATCAAATCCATATTATCATCGCTTGATGACAAAATCTATGTTATCATCTCTTATCCATCAGTGACTGGCTCCAGTAGCTCAACTTACCATCAAACTGTTCTGGTTCCCCAACATTCAACACAGAACCTGTTAATCTGGGTGGTGTCCAAGCTGATGTAACTCTCTTTGTTCTAGTCACTCTCATATTTGGAAGTAGGCATGTGTAGCCTGGACTGGGAATTCAATCCCAGTTTTCCATATGCTATCCAACCACACACACACACACACACACACACACACACACACACACACACACACACACACACACACACACACCCCAAAAGATCCAATGTAAAATGACATGAGAAAGAATATGTGTACTAGGTAATCTGTGTCTGAAAGGGCAAATGCTCCAGCACAGACTATAATGTGTCATTATCTTTGCTCTATTCTGTACTATACTTCAATATGTGTTTGACTGTACTGCCCCCTATTGAATTTACATTGTATTTAGTTTCATATCAGCAGCATTCATCAAGAACTTTGTTTATCATGACTGTTGAAACCACCCTGCAAAGATTCAGGGGCAATATGTGGAGAAAAAAAATCTAAAAAAAGGTGGATTTACAAGTTTAAAAGGTTTGATGTAAACCAATACTAAAAGGAGGTCCCCTTTTAAAACACTTCACATTTACTGCATTTTAATAAAACTGAGAAGTTTAAAACAAAATGATAGCAGTGGAAAAGCTATTTTAACAGAATTGATTTTGTATGCAAAATCTAAGTTAAATTTAATTTTTTGGAATAAAATATAAAAAATAGAAAAAAACTAAACTATTTTTTCTTCATCCTGTTAAAATCAGTTTAATTTGAGAGTATTTTGTTATTGTTATTGTTTTGTTATTTAGGTCAGTCTTATTCGCCGCTTCATTTCACACTTTCTTATGTTGCAACGTTATGCTAAAATTGTTTTAATTCATTTTTTCACACATCAGTTTACACTCAGTACCCCATAATATCAAAGTGAAAACAGGATTTTACAATGCTTTGCAAATTTATTAAAAATAAAAAACTGAAATATCACATTGACATAAGTATTTGAAACCTTTGCTGTGACACTTGATATTTAGCTCAGGTGCATTTCACTTCTCTTGATCAATTTTGTTGATGTTCCTACAACTTGACTAGAATCCACCTGTGCTAAACTCAATTGATTGAACATGATTTGGAAAGGCACACACCTGTCTGTATAAGGGCTCACAGCTGACAATGCATATTGAGAACAAAAACAAAGCCTTGAGGTTGAAGCAACCTCCTGTAGAGCTCAGAGGCAAAATTTTTTTTTTGATGCATAGATATGGGGAAGGCTGCAAAAAATTTCTGCTGCATTGTAAGTTCAGTGTAAGTATCTTGGAACAACCAGGACTATTCCTAGAGCTGGCTGCCTAGCTAAACTTAGCACTCAGGGGAGAAGGGCCTTGGTAAGATAGGTGCCCAAGAACCCAATGGTCACTTTGGTTGAGCTCCAGAGATCCTGTGTGGAGATGGGTGGAACTTGCAAAAGGACAACTATCACTGCAGCACTTCACCAATCTGGGCTTTATGGCAGAGTAGACAGACAGAAGCCTCTGTAAAAGCACATGAAAGCCTGCTTGGAGTTTGCCAAAAAGCATCTAATGGACTCTGACTGTGTGAAACAAGATTCTTTGGTCTGATGAAACCAAGATGTAACTACTTGGTCTCAATTCTAAGCATCATGTGTGGAGGAAACCAGGCACCGCTCATCACCTACCTACCATCCTAACAGTGAAGCATGGGGGGTGGCAGCGTCATGCTGTAGCGGTGTTTATCAGCAGCAGGTACTGGGAGACTGGTCAGGGTTGAGGGGAAGCTGAATGGAGGCAAGAAGAGAGCTATCCTTAATGAAAACCCGCTGCAGAGTGCTCAGGACCTCAGACTAGGCCAAAGGTTCCCCTTCCAAAAGGACAATGACTAAACACATAGCCAAGACAAAGCAGCCGTGGCTTAGAGACAACTCTGTGAAAGTCCTTGAGTTTCCTAGCCAGAGCCCAGATTTAAACCCAATTGACCATCGCTGGAGAGACCTGAAAATGGCTGTCCACTAATGGCCCCCATCCAACCTGGCAGAGCTTGAGAGGATCTGCTGAGAAGAATGGCAGAAAATCCCCAAATCCAGGGGTACTAAGCTTGTTACTCATACACAAGAAGATTCAAAGCTGTAATCACTGCAAAAGGTGCTTCATCAAAGTACTGAGTTAAGGGTCTGAATACTTATGTCAGTGTGATATTTTGGTGTTTTTACTTTTAATAAATTTGCAGAACATTGTAAACTCCTGTTTTCACTTTAACATTATGGGGTATTTAGTGTAGACTGATGTATGAAAAGATGAGTTTAAACAATTTTAACACTGGAATGTAACAATGTGAAAAAATGAAGGGGGTCTGCACGCACTGTATATGTGGAAAATACATCCCATGATTCAGTAGTATGTAGAACTACCTTTAGCAGCTCAAATTTGAGGAAAACAGATTAACTCATACAGAAAATGTCTCACATCACTTTGATGGAATTTTGGGTCATTTTTGTTTACAAGATTGCTTCAGTTCATTGATGTTTTAGGCCATTTGTTTATCTACAGCTTTCTTAAGGTCCCACCCCAGCATGTCGGTGGGGCTGAGGTCTGTACTTTGATTTGGCCATTGACTTGACCGTTGTGCTGTTGCGTGACCCAATTTTGGCAAAGAACTGTCTATTGGACAAACTGGCTCACTTTTGCTTCTAGATTACTTTGTTATAAAAAGAAACTCATTGTCATTTTAATGACTGCAATTTTTCCCAGGTCCTGGGGCTGCAAAACAAGCCCAAATCACCACCCTTCATCCTCCACTGAACTTGATGTTTGGAATGAGGTGTTTTTGGTGAAACGCTGTTTATTTTTTGCCTAACATGGCACTGTCTACTGCAACCAAACATGTCTCCTCTGTGGAAAGACATTGTTCCAGAAATCTTTTTGCTTTGTTCAGATGCAACCGTGCGAACTTAATCCATGTTGCCACATTCTTTGTGGTTAGAAACGAGTTTCTGCTGATTACCCCTCCATGGGTAGTTGTTCTGTCGTCTTCTGTGTCATAGAGTTGTAACATGTTAACAGGGGCTTTTAGATCCCTAGATGTGTATATATACCATAAAATACTCAAATTAGACTGGAGATGATCTGGTTTTAGCAAAATGTGCTAAAAGTAACTTTTAGAAATTTAGAAATTAGTCATGTCTTGGTATTTTTGTACCATTCTGTGTTGACTCTGGGGACTGTTGTGTATGAAAATTGCAGCAATTTCTGAAATACTCAAACTATCCTAGCTGGCACCAACAACCATGCCATGGTCGATGATCACATATTTTCCCATTCTGAAGTTTAACGTAAACATTTACTGAAGCTCATGATCCGTGTCTGCATGATTTCATGCACTGCACAAGTGCCACATGACTGGCTGATTAAATAACTGTGTGAACGAGCAGGTGTACCAGTGTTCCTAATAAAGTGGCTGGTGAGTGTATATCTATACTATATATACTCTACACAGAATGGTGTGAAAAACAATAAACATCCGGTGAGCAGCAGTTCTGTGGGCACAAACGTCTTGTTGATGAGGTCAGAGGAGAATAGCCATACTGGTTTTAGGTGACAGGAAGGCTACAGTAACTTAAATACCCACTCTTTACAACAGTGGTGGGCAGAAAAGAATCTCTGAATGCAGCACATGTTAAACCATGACAGAATGGCTACAACAGCAGAAGACCCATGTTGGATCCTATTTATGTCAGCCAAGAACAGGAAGCTGAGGCCACAGTGGGCACTAGCTCTCGGAAACTGAACAGCTGAGGATGGGAAAAATGTTGCCTCATCTGAAGAATCTCAAATGCTGCTTCGATGTACAGTTGCCTGGGTTAGAATCAGGCATAAATAGTATAAAGCTGTGAACTCAACCTGCCTTATGTCAACAATTCAGACTGTTAGTGGTTTTTTAAAAAATTTTTTTGAATGCCACAGCCACAAATTGGGTACAATTTACCCATCTTCTAATGGCTACTTCCAGCATGATAAAACACCATGTCACAAAACACAAGTTGTCTCAAACTGGTTCCATGGACATGGCGATGAGTTCAGGGCCCTTTAGTGCCCTCAGGTCACCAGGTCTGAATGCATTAAAAAACATTTGGGATGTAGTAGAACAGCAGATTGGCAGCATGAATATGCAGCTGACAAATCTGCAGTACTTATAGGATGCAATCACATTGACATGGACCAGAATCTCTAAGCAATGTTTCCAGCACCTGGTTAAATTCATGCCGCAAAGAATTCAGGCTGTTCTGAGAAGCAAAGGAGGTCCTATCTGGAATTAAAATGGTGTTCTTAATAAAGTGGCCAGTGAGTGTGTATCGCTCATGCACGTATATACATATACACACAGTAATCCCTTTTTATTCGAATCAAATTCCTCCCTAAAAATGTCAGATACCTTTTTTTGGATACCGTATGACGTATTTCCCGTTTTTTTAAATGGGGGAAAAAGAAATAATGCGCTCCCAGCCCAACCACTAACATCTGCATAACCATGATTTCAGAAGAACAAAACACTCTAATATCAGTCACCTAATTAAATATTTAATGTTGTCATTAATTTGCATGTTTATAATGCGTGGTGCAGTATGTATAGTACAGCACACTACACATAGTGTCAACACCGGCTTTTAAATAAATAGGTTTATTTTTAAATAAAATTTAGTTAAAACATTGCAGATAATTTCAACAAATGAGGCTTAGAATTTTTAATCAGTATCATGGAAAAAAGTAAAAAAAGGTTTGCTGTGTGTTAGAGGAGGGCAGAGTCCGATTTCTCCGTCAAAGGCGGGGAGGGACGAAAGAAAGACAAGATGGAACTTTGCTTGCCTTTACACAATTATCTCACCTAATCACTTTATAATCTGCAACAGCATCTTTAAGTGGATCTTAAGGCTTCAAGCCGGCACAAATCCGGCACTAACGACACCTGAGAAATTATTTGTGTGCACTGTTTGTTGCAGGAGTTGTGACGTCACAAATCATAATCATTAGTATCTACAAAAGGGAAAGAGATAGGAAGGTAATTTAAGCAGCGCAACATAACACAAATCCGGCACTAAAAAAATAGACCAGTTTTGTGTGTTAGTGGGGCTGAATGTGCCATGCGAACAATCGTTCAAATCTCGAAAACAAAAAGAGAAAGAAAATTGCTTTAAGTGGCACAAACCAGCACAAATCTGGCGGTAAAGAGTCCGGTTTTAGGTGTCCGTTGTGTGTGTTGGGGCACTGGGGGTTGAGTGACGTCTCAGTAATAATTGCTTATATCTTAAAAACAAAAACTGCACAGATTTTGACTTGTGGAACAAAACCACAGAAAAGTAGCAACCAAACTTTTTTCGTTTATGGCCGTTTTTGCGGGGGTGCTGGGTAGCTTCAGGGAAGCTCTATTTGTTGAGTACTGAATATAGCTGTTCCGGTAGGGGTACAAATCTGGCTCAGTGGCTGGAGTTCTTATGTCTGTGTGGGTTTCCTCCCACAGTCCAGATACTACATGCATTTCAGGATAATTTACTCCTCTTCATTGCTTCTAGTGCCTGCGGTGAACTTGGTATAAACTGCCCTGAACCTGACCAGGATTAGGTGTTTAATGATAATGGATGGGTCTGTTGTGTCCTATGGAATAAGCACCGTTTGGTAAAACAACACCATATTTCAGATTTTTTTTCAGATACTGTTTGCAAAAAGTGCTGTGTACTGCTCCAGAGAGACCTTCACCCTGTTCTTAATTACTCATATTTTTTTAAAACAAAGCATAGGTTCTCTCAAATAAAAAAAAATTAAGATTTTCAATAAAGGATATAGCAGATAATGAGCGTTGCTTAGCACTTGAATAATCTAGCATCAAATCTCATCTCCTGTAGTACCTTTTATCAGGGTACCCACCGTAAAATTTACTTCTGTATAGTTTTACTAACGGTTCAGTTTCGAATTTGGGAACGTTTCATTTGCTTAAACTCGCGTGCGCGCATGCGTCACCACGCAGCCAGCCGGCTGGAGTGCTGAGCACCTAGCTGCGTTGGGAGCGTCACCGCGAAAAACCGTTTACACGGACAGCGCGGACAAATGTAAGACTTGACATGCTACTTTAAGAAATTTTTAAGAAAATTAATTCGTATGCATGGAATGGTATATTGTTAATTTTTCTCACTGAATGGGTATTTCGGATGTCTGAAAGGGAATTCCGGAGCAAGTGTACCCGTTTTCATAGCTGCCCAGGTGGTTTAGCTAGGTAATGGAGTAAGGCACCGTTTTAAAAGCTGTTTAACTTCTCGAGTCCTACTTAAATAAATAAGCTAAATAAGCTGTTTTGTGGTAATGCTTTTTTAAATGAAGGGTTTTTTCACCATAAACTTATACGTTCCAGGCTAGCTTCTGTTAAGTAATTTTTAACCGTTTTTGCTGAAACGCTGTAATGATTTTTTTTTTACCTTAATTTAAAAGCTTTTAGTAGAACATTTAAAATGTAATTCTGACCTCGAAATAGTAATGTTCATATCCCGAGTGTTGAATTATTAAGTTAACTGTATTTTGGGTGCCTGGTAGGTAAACCTGTTTTATGAATCCACAAAATGAGTTTTGGGGAATTTTGCAAAATTTAAGCATTTAGAAATTATCAGCTCTTATAAAATATGTAAGGTGATAGGTGGTTCCTGTGACTTATACTGTTAAAGGACCAAGCTTTTCTTTAAAGTATTTGCCATGAGTTGGTGGCAAATGGCGAGTTTTGTGCCGGTGCCTCTTGTCCAGTCACCATAAACTCCTATTCGGTCCCAATTGTTTAACTACTTGTTTCATAAACTTGGGCAACTTTTGCTATCTTGTTATTGATGATCGACCCTCAAGAACACCACACATGAACTGTAAACACTATGGAAGCTGGGTGGAGGGATACCATCCTGTGTTCCTACTCTGATGGAGTGGGTTTTACCGCTAAGTGACAGGTAGGGTTCCTGCAACACAGGAGGCATTTGCTCTACTTCAGACAAGAGTTTTAATACACTGATGGTGTGGATAGTCCAATTAATAATGTAGTAGTTTCCTGTTAATTGGGAGACAGAGAAATTAGAACATTTTGGCCCAATTAAGTGGCTTCCCCACTTATCTGAAATTTCATGTAAATCATTAACAAAGTATATGGAAAAAAAGACAAACTACTGTTTTACTGAGCAACAAATTATGCATTGAAATGAATTACAGAACATATTGCAAACAAACCTACTTTCTATATGCCTCTAAGTTCTGAAGTCAGTGATCTCCATAAGTGAACCTTCCTGTGATTGGAGTTGAACAAATGGCGCAGATATCTATTGCAGATCATGGGTTGCCTTCCTGCATGAAGTAGGGTTGTAATCCAACCCTAAATTAAGTGTAAAATAAATTAAATAAATAAATCCTGGGTAGTCAATCAATAACCGTGTAACAAACATGTAATTTTATTACATTACAAATATTTTTTGTAATCCCCTTGCCTCCACCAGTCAACAGTCACTGGTGTTAGGTGGGTGGCTTTTGGTTTGTTCCAGTAAGGCAAATCCTTCCATAGCATCTTGACAAGGGTCTGAAATGTTACAAAATCAAAATAAAAATCACTGCAAGTAAAATCTCTACAAGTCTGAATCAGCATCGGCTGAGTAATAGGCACCATGATGATATATGCACATGTACTGTAACTAGCACATGTTAGTTCTTGTGCCACATCAGTGGGGGACACTGTGAGGTTATAAATGGAAACTCAGCAACACTCCAGTCACCTGTCCCGATTAAATGGCATGAGATTCCAAATAAGCAAAGGAAGTTCTGGATATTTTGAAAATGTGTTTTTGTTCTTTAAGAGTTGTCCAAAATAAAAGGCTGTGCCAATTGACTGATGGCCCAAAAAACTGAAATCCATTGTATACTAAATGTTTGTACATTTCAGAATTTGTGACTGTTTATAAAAGGATGAGGTGTACTGAATATGCAGCAACAAACCTCAAGGGTCAAATACTCACTTTCAGTGTTGCCAGTGTACTGTCATGTTTGTCTTTTGAAGATTTTGAGTAACTCTTGGTCCCAATTAATTTTGCAAGTCAGGGATCAACTGTATGTGACTTTTTTAAAATACATCCCCTCACAAAAAATATTATTTCTGGATTAAATATAGCACATGGACCCGACTAAGCCACGATTGCCATGGCCAGAGGGTGCTGCCCTCACACCCTGGTGGCAGCGGCTGGCGCCGGGTCATGGGATCTTATTGCAAGAACCATCGTTGGCACGTGGCCGTGGGATGCCCTTGATCCAGGAAACCAGCCACAGGTGGGCAGCAGGTGTGCCCTTTGGGGACTTGTCAGAGTCCCGGTACAGAAGCGGGTCTCCTTATCCCAGAGGCAGGAGGTTTGTTGGGTTTGCCAGGGCACTGAGCTCTCCCTTGGAGGAGAGCAGACCTGCCTATGGCTATGGGGTGTCTCTGTCTGTAGAAGAGCCTGGGTTTGGGGTTACTGGAGAGTTGACCTGGCCTTCGGAGAAGAGCAGACTTGGTCTGGTTCAAGGGCTGCCCTTTCCTGTCAGAGATTTTGGTCCCATGGTTGCTGAAGGAGTGGCCTTTCAAGGTGAAGTGTCTGAGGGAATGTCCATCCCAACACCTGCTGTGGCATCAACTGTGTCGAAAGGCATTTGTGTGCCAGAGGAGCAGAAGGAACCAGGACTGCTCCATGTCACGCAGGTATACATAACTCATGTATGTGTAAGTCCTGTTCCAGATGTTCTGTGCAGGTGACCATTCCCCCTACTGTTTATGTTGCATGGCAGTCAGATGTGCCCTCTCTCACGCCATCGCTGGTGTCAGCATTTTGTGGAATGGGAGTCAGTCTTGCAAGGACCTCTTGGGGCCGTGGGCTGCAGTCAGGTGAGCAGCACTTGTGCCTGTCCACAAGAGTGTAATTTTTGATTGCAAATTGCATTTAAGAGTTCAGATGTTGAACAAACTGAAGTATTCTGTAGATGGTGCTCAAAAAAGATTGCTACGAAATGTAGCAGCAAAACTAACCTATTTTATCACCTCAAACAGCACCCTACCCCTCTCCCTAGGCGAAGCTCAACAATTCTTTCTTTTGAGGAGTGCAGTATAGCAAAAAGAATGCTAAATGGGGAGAAATAACAGCTGCTATTACATATCATGTTATTTGGATATATATCGTGTATTGAAAAAAGGCTTAAAAATATTGAGATGAGGAGCAACTGAGGAGAGGAAAACAAAACAAAAAAAAACTCCCAACCAGGAGGCAAAGGAGAAAAATACATCTCTGGGGGTCCAAGTGCCAGCACCTGCCCTCCTGGGCTTCTACACATGGAAAATAGTTTCAGGAGTAATAGCTAACAAAGGTTATGCTACTAATGATAACACTGCATTGAACAGAGGAGCTGAGTCAAATGAGGTTGAGGAGCAGTTGAGCTGGTCACATCATCAATTAAGGGGGTCCTCAGCTTCTGGCCATGTAGATTGTTGGTCTCACCATAGGTCTTGTCTGGCTTCAGTGGTGGGGGTCAGTAATCTGCCCTTGTGTTTGAAAGAAACTCAAACAGAACAAAGGGAGGTTAATATCTAATGACAGAATCTAAGACTACGTAATTAAACGGTGAATACGAGATGCAGAATTGAAACAGCAGGATTCAACATTACTTATAACGCAACTGCCAAAGAAAAGAGATGAGTTTTAATCAGTGATTTTACTGCCGACAGTTTTTCGGGTGATTCTAATTCTATTCGAGCGTTATTAGTGCAGTCAAAAATAAATGAATGCAATGCACTTTTTATGCTTGCGGCCCATACACTGGTCATTGATGTTGGAAAAATTCAGATTTTTACGTTCCTCTATTTTTGATGTACAATGATGTGAAAAAAGTACAACTTTAAATTATTCAGGTTGATTAAAAAAAAATTATGAATTTTACTCCCTTGTCAGAACTGAACATGTTCTTTGACCCCTTATATATTGGTTTAAATATTAGGACACAACAAGCCCTATCTTAGTAGATAATGCCATATCAAAAACATAACAGATTATACTTTTTATGTATTCACACAAAATTAACATGCAGAAGCCATGTGTAGGGTGAGAAAAGTGCACTGTTCCTGGTTCTGTATTATTTAAGGTGGTAATGAAAGCCAGGTAGTGCTAGTTGTGCAGACAATTTGGTGATCATCAGTGAGGGCTACCATTTTTTAAAGATAATGATAATACGGTTGTTTCTCAGAAACAGTTTGGTTGACATTTAACTGGGCTGTAAATGTACAAAGGAATGAACATTGATTCATGTAGTGTTGGCAGTGTACCATTGATGGTGTTTCCTTAACTGCAGTCTGTCTGGTTGGTGCTTTTTTCCTTTGTTACATGCAGGAAGGGGGGCTATGGGAGACCAGGGCCTTAAGTCAAAGTTACCAGCAGCTGGTCACCTTGAAATTAACCCTGTTGAAGGAAGCATGGGCCCTACAGAAAAGGAGCATTCAGAGGATGTCATCAGCGGTGTCAGGTATGGGGACAAAGGCATTGTTCGCGTCATTCAGGCAAAGTTGTGTAAATGGGAATTGTGGCAGCAGCTTTTCACTGTTTTGTAGGCAGTGTTCCAAAGTTCTGATGTACTTTCTTGTATTATATCAATAGTGGTCCTTTAATCCCAATCAAGTCCTGCATGTCCTTAGTTTGAATAATGCAGTATTTGAGGGATTGCTTGTATTATTGTTTTGGAGGAGCTTGTGGTTCCTAATATGTGCTTGCAGTTTTCCAGAACACTGGCCAAGGCCACAGATGGCTGGACTTAGCCAGGCAGTGTCATCCTGGGGCAGAGGTTCCCCCATCTCTCATGTGGTTTCACAAACCAGAGCTCAGTCTGGGTTGATACCTTCTGTAGCCCGCCCACTGTCAGGCAGTCTGACACCACATAAAGAGCCATCTAACATTCCTGTGAACCTAGAAGGTCCCAAGGAAGAGCTCAAGATGGAACCACCAAGGTGAGAGTCTGACTTATGTGTGTCAGTGTGCTGTAAAAGTTTTCCCCTTTAATCATGGTTGAATTCATGTTGATTGAAGACAATTGGACTTGATGTGTTTATGCTCTCCTGATTCTTCACTACAGCAAACCATTGCAGAAGAAAGGCACTAAAGGAAACCCTATCTTTGTTGCCTCTAACTACATCCCCATCAGTTGCACAAACAAGGCTGTTTTTCAGTACTATGTGACCTTCACGTGAGTGTTCCCTATGAACAATGCATCTTTTTTTTTTTTTGTGCAAGTACATATTTTAAAGTATGGGCTGCTTGAAATGAGCTTCAAAGCTATTTTATGATTTAATCTATGGCTGGTTGTTTGAGTTTTTGCAGTTATTGAATATTGTGAATTTTGAAGTGATCAATAACTTTACTGGCATCTGTAGGCAACACATGTTTCTTTAGGGGTTAATATATGGTTATTTCGTTCTAGTCCTAATGTGGAATCCATGAGCATGCGATTTCAGATGATGAAAGAGCACCGCTCTACCACAGGAGAGGTTGTGGCTTTTGATGGCTCCATTCTTTACCTCCCAATCAGGTTGGAAAAGGTGTGTAATTGCCAGGATATTTCTGCTCTTGTAACATAAAGCATCCTGAACTAGTTATAGTTATATATATATATATAGTTATATTCCTGCTGTTTATATCCCCACTGCAGGAAATCCACCTGAAGTGTGAAAGGCAGACAGACAAGCAGGAGATTGACATAAAGATACAAATGACCAAGATACTTTCACCAACCTCTGACTTCTGCATCCCCTTTTACAATGTTGTTATGAGAAGGTAATGAGAAGGTTTATGAATGGTCATCATGAGTTTGTAACAATCATTTAAGCTTTTTTGACTTTTTCTCCTTTTAATATTAAGGGTAATGAAAATCCTAGGATTGAAACTGGTGGGTTGCAATCATTATGATCCCAAAAGTGCAGTAATTCTGGCAAAACACAGGTGAGAGTTTTAATGTATGGAAAAAAAACACACACACAATGCTGATCCAAGACAAATCAGTCATGGTGTGTTATCACTGTAGGCTTCAGGTGTGGCCAGGGTACTCCGCCTGCATCAAGCGCACTGACGGAGGACTGTTTATATCTGTGGATGTTTCTCACAAGGTGATACGGAATGACTCTGTGCTTGAAGTCATGTAAGTTCACACAGGATGACAAACTGTAAACTTGCTCAAGATTGCTTTAGGTGTTTAATATGTTTTCTTTGAAAATGTAGAAATGCCATCTACCAGCAGAACAGGGAGCGCTTCCAGGATGAGTGTCTTAAGGAGCTGGAGGGAAGCATTGTGATGACTCGATACAATAATCGCACATACCGCATCGATGGCATTGATTGGACTAAGTCCCCCAAGGACACCTTTATCTTATTAGATGGGATGCAGACTACTTTCATAGACTATTACAGGTAAACGAAAAGTTTCAGAGTTCTGTAAACAGATACAGGATCAAAAAGACCTTAAGTGGTCTCCATTTGATTGTGTTGTCTGAGTCTTGTATTTTGGATGTCTAATACAACCCTTTTGACTGGGACTTCTATTTGATCAGTAAACACTATGGTATCACGATTAAAGAGTTGGATCAGCCGCTTTTGGTGCATCACCCAAAGGAGAGGTCCAAGCCACAAGCAAAGGTAAACCACAGTTGAAGGCTTATTTGTGTGTCTATCGAAGGATGTGTGTAAGATGCAGTGATTGTTGGAATCTTTAACCTCCAGCTCTCAGACAACAAGACCGCACAACACTGATTCCTAATGAGTATTTGGATATCGTGGCAATTTGTGACATTTCAAGTGGTGGATCATGTTGTTTGCAGCTTATAACAGGACACATCCTCATCGTCCCAGAGCTTTCCTTTATGACGGGGATTCCAGACAAGATGAGGAAGAACCTACAAGCTATGAAGGCAAGAATGAATTGGACAAATGGAATGAGTAACTTTAAATTCATGAGATTTGTTTGCTCACAGACCAGGTTTTTTTATTGATAGGAATATATGAAAGTAAAATAAGAGACAGGCATTTGAAGATTGGTGATACATGTTCTGTGATGCTAATATGGACTGAAAAGTGCATTTTGACCAGGTCTGTTTTTCTTAAAATAAGTAAAAAAAGGTTTCAGTAAATGGTCTTATGATATAACTAACATATTAAAACCTGTTGAGGGTAGTATTTAGCTGTTCTTAATGTTGTACAGCATGTGTGCCACAGGAAAGATAATTCTGCAGCTATGCATCCAATATCTGCCTTTTTAATAATAGGGCAAATTCCACTGGAGTTTAATTGATGCCTATATCACCTTTGAAATTAAAGGTTTTATACTTTTTTGTGCCACCACTTCAAGGAGCTGACTATGCATATCAATGTGAATGGGGAGCAGCACTTGCACTCTGTGAAGCAGCTTCTCCAGAACATCAACTCCAACAAGGAGGCACGGACTGAGCTGGCTCGCTGGGGCCTGATGATCAGCAGCGATACCCTGAGGGTATGTTTAACACCCTTTTTCAATCTACTTAAATCCTTAGCAGCAGAAGTCAAGCTCATAAAACAGAGATTGATGTGGCAATGGTTTATTTAAAATAAAATACAGTATTGTATTCCTCAAGATATTGCATATACAAGTTTACCAAGTAATGACCAAATATGAAGCTTTTTTTTGGGTTTATGACTAATAACAGCCATTTGTGACCTAATTATGTCTCCGACTTACAAGATTTCACTTTGAGCCACACCCCCCACCCGGAACAAATGCTGTTAAGTAGGATTATAACTGTATTTAAAAATAAAAAAGTAAAGGTCTTTAAACTTACACTAACAGCATAAATGCATAGTAAGGTATAACAAATTGACATACCATATTGGCAAAAAAAAAGGATAAAATTGAGTAAAAGTAACAGTATTGATATTGACAATCACTACAACTTTAATCATGATAAATACAATGGTGCTGGTATAAACTGTAAAAACGAAAAATGTAAAACAATCTGTGTTATTGGGCAAGATCATTTGTACATTTAAAACTCTTATCAAGTAGACCACATTTATTCAAAGTTTGCAGTTTTTTTTAAGGAGTCACCAGTTTTGTAATTCATAAATGTTCTTTGGAGAGTTTGATGATATGGGTTTGTTGTTGTAGGTGTTAAGCGTATCAAGAAACAAACTGTCCTCAACTTGTGCCCAAGTTAGGAACTGATGGCCAGGTCGCAAGTTAGATCATACTCATGACATATTATTTCTAAGTCTGTAATCCACAATACAGTACTTTGTTTTCAAACTTTTTTTATGTATTTGACTTTTGTTTTTGACCACAGTATAGTATATTATCCATACCATTATAAAATATTTTAATACTGTATTCTTTGCCAAAGTTTTTTACAGTATGTTCATAACATTTCTTCAGTACTTCATTATTCTCTGCCATGACAGAGATTTCAGTGTAAGAAATGTGATGTCTTGCAACTGTTCCATCGATAAGCCCACCGTGCTCAGTGATTTGGTGAAGGAGGTGGAGTTGGTGCTATGCTATGGGGGACACATGAAAAGATGTTTAGTGCCCATTGTCATGTTTGCACACAGCGTGCGTTGTCACTTTATTATGCTGTCATGTTGGGTTAGGATATCCTGCGTTATGACATGGGAGGCAAAGGGGTACCTGCACTGCATGTTCAGTGTGACTTCAGTGCTGTAAGATGCACAAAAAGGGAAGATGTGGTCCGAATTGACCTGCCACATCTTCGTCTTTGTTGTATAACAGTGAGAACAATTAATACTGTGTAAATACTGAGATGTGAGAAGATGGCTGCTGGCTGTGCATGGGGACTAACATGGTGTTTCAGCACACAATCTCAAGGTGTTCACCATTCACGATTGTTACGCCAGATGTCACACGTTTATACTGTGCAAGTAGACGTGGAATGTTTTAATTGATTTTTGTAACATTTTTCTATCAAATATAAGCTATAAGTGCTCAATAGTGTCATAGTATATGTCTTCATATGGTTGTTGGCAGATGCTCGAATGTCGTACATGTATGTTGTACATTACAAGGTGTTCATATACAAATGTTTTAATTGGCTATAAGATGCTAATTCACTTGTCAAAATTCTTGGAAATCATTTAAAAATTGAACATTTTTGTCCCATTTCATTTTTTTACATCATAAGTATGATTTATTACTATTATTGACCCTCGTAAATGCGAGTCTGTTGTATGTCTACTGGATTGAGGACAGTTTGTAGTTGGTAGCAATAAGTGTATGCTTTGTGTTGTGAAATGGGGAACTGAATTGTGTGAGGCGTTTTAACATACGGATGGAATGGTATAATTGAAAGGGTACCCCGATTATTGTATATTGGAATTTGCTGCTCTTCCTAAGTTCTTTCCACAGGTCCTGTCACTATGTGCATTCTTTATTCCTGACAGACTGAAGCAAGGGTACTGCCCATGGAGACAGTTTACCTTCAGACAGCCTCCTTCCTTACCCCTCCTGATCTCAGCTGGTCCAGGGAAGTGGTCAAGGACATGTCCATAAGCTGTGTGAGTTGAAATTTTCTGTAGGCACTTGGGTAATGTTTTGTTAGCTGGATGTCACAATGTAACTGTTTACTGCTGCAAAATGTACATGTAATGGACAACATACCGATGGTCTGAAGTGGCAACACGAGAGCAGTAATGTTAATATAATGTACCAACAGCAATTTGGGAATAACATAAATCAGATATGAAGATTCAGACATTTTTTGTGTTTTGTGTTTTTATCTTCTATATTACAGCTGAACATGGTGGCTCTAAGTGATGAGTGCAAATTGTACTGGTGCACAAAGGGTTAGTGGAGATAAAAGAAAGGCTGTAACACCAGAACAGAATTGGATGTTATGAAACACGTTGAAAGAATATGTGGTATAAATTGGGATTTTCTTTCGCTATTTTAAAGTCCTTTACATTACTTTGAAAATGAATGATAGGTTTTGCAGTATCTTCTAATTTAATGTTAAGTGGATTATGAGTTTGTGCAGATACTAAATTTTATGTGCTTTGCCCCACTCTACATTTTCACACTGAAACTATTATTTAAGTACATTGTACAATTGTTTATAGGAATACTACTGAAATATTATAGCAGAACTAATAGTATATTTTCATAAGCTGTTGTGATTAATTTTATGTATAAAGCAACAGTATATATCCATGGATGCCTCCTACTTTATGACAAAAGTACAGTCTGTCGCTGGTGGTGTAATAGCGTGCAAGTTTTTCTGGGATACACTAGGCCCTTTTTGAGCATCCCTTGAATGCCACAGTACCTAATCATTGTTGCTAACCATATGTATCCCATCATGCCAGCCATCATGCTGCATTCAAAGTTACTAAGAAACCTTGGTCTGCCTGATCTACATTACATACCACAGTCACATTGCATGTGTTTTTGCAATGTGCAGTTTGTGTGAAGGTGGCAACTGCACTTAATAAAACTACATGTGACAAATGTGGAATTGCAAGTTTGTGATCAGTCTGTATAGTTACATTTAATAAATGAAGACCATTTTTCAAGTGTCTTTTTGCTTTAAATGCCAGGCTATGGTGTTATAGTAGGTTTGTGTAGCTGTAGTCAAAAGTAGAGATACATGATTATGTAAGAATCATATTGGTATCACCTGATAATTTGTGTAAATTTAATTGGAATTGGGCCAATACTTGGATTTTATTGATAATTTAAACTCACATTTAATGATCCAATCATTGTACACATTTGCAATATGTAATCATGCAGTATGTATGTATTTTTTATTTAGTGAGAGTGATGTAAAATGGTATTTGTAACACTTGAGAACTTAGTGTCATGGGACGGATTTTTGTTAATGGCTTTTAATTGGGCAAGAGACAAAGATACAGAATTTCCTGAGACAAGGTAGAGATGAGGCTAGGAAAATTGTGTTCCATATGCAAAATAAGAGTCACTGTCAGAAAAGTTACTGTTAAGTGGTGTTGTCTCATTGCATCATTGTACCGTTTTACCCTTTTTTCCCCGAATTTTCATTATTTCAATTAATAGATTTTTTTTTCTTCCAGAAATACAGAGAAAAGTGTTATGCAGGATTTCAGGATATGGCCTGCTAAACCATTCCCTATTTAAAGATCAGGTAGCCAAATGTAGTTCAGCAGATGCTGTTGATTTAATGATTGTACATGGTCTGAAAAACTGAAATAAAACGTTACACAAATACACAAATAAACGTTACAGTAGTTTGTAATTCTCATCCATTTAGATCTAGTCCCATTTTTCTCTGTATTCTATAAATTTGTATATTGGCTTTGGCACAGAATTCCCATTGTGAATCTCCAGAACTGCACATTTGAAAGTTTAAAGTTTTCTAAAGGTATTTCAAACTCTAAGTTGGACCCTAATGCGTCCAAGTTCATCACTAATATGGAAGATGACAACCATAATAAAGTATTAACAAGTATAAAGTGATTTCAGTTGAGGGGTTAGTACTTGCAGGGCTTCCATGGCTTTATAAACCTAATGGGGTAAGAAGACCTGTCATCTGTCAATTGAACAACTGGGATTGTATTCCTAATATCTTTTGTAGTACCAGTGAGTAAAGTACTTACCATAAGTTACTCCAGTAAAATTACCCAGCTGTATAAATGCGCAAATCCTTTTAAGTAGCTTAGAGTACAAACCTCGCATTGCAAGTTGCTTCAGATGAAACTGTGAGTTAAAAGAATAAGTAACTGTAAGTAAAGTGAAACAATGACTCATTGGAGTCACAAGCATTACTTACGACAAAGACCCTCAACATTCCACATTAGTTTCTAAATTTTAAGTAAATCTGAAAGTATAAACACTTAATGATAAAACTTAATAATAATGTTAACCCCAGAGAAAGGTCTGCAGTCATGTACAGAGGCCTTATTTTCCTTGGTCCTCTGTGCATTTCCCAGATGTCACTGAACTGCTGGTGCATCTTCTTCCCACGGCACTGCATGGAGCTGGTTGATGAACTGGTGACCACCTTACAGAAGGTGGCTGAGCCCATGGGCTTTCGACTAGATCGGCCTATTCTTGTTGGACTAAGGAACGATACCACTGAAAACTACGTCAAGAGCATTCAGTCCCAGTTGACCAGTGAGGTGAGCTGCCATGCTTTACTTCTTTATCTCTTGGTGCTTGTGACATGGATTTATGTATTTATTACGTTTGTTTTGCTGTGTTATCATTAGATACCACAAAAAGATATGCACGTTTTTGAATACCACATCACACTTGCTGATCTTGCTAACTGCCAGGACCTTACTTTCATTCCTGTCTCCCTTAAGCCTAATATGCAGCTGGTGGTCTGCATAGTGACTGGCAACAGGGATGACCTGTATGGGGCCATCAAGAAGCTCTGTTGCATCCAGAACCCTGTACCCTCCCAGGGAAGTGAAATTTGCCTCTGTTAGGTTTTTACTGTGTTTGACATTCACTCATTGAAATAAAATGAGACTAGAATACCCATACAATAGATAGCAGAGTGCATTTTTTATAATTTTGTGGTACCATGCTTTGGATTACTATATTTGGTACTTTTCCCAATGCTGCCTCATGCTCCACTTGAATCTTCTTCAGAACAGATTTCTAGAACATTAGTGCTTATTTGTCTTTTAACAGTTCAGGCACAGCATTTCTCCATAATGATAAATTGCTTTATTTCCTGTTAATGAAATTCATGTATTTTCCCCTCATAGGTTTAAATTAAATATGGTAGGTTTGCTGTCCTGTCATTAGATCATACATGTAGTTTTTAAAGTGTTCAGGGGATGGTTTAAAGGGGGGTAGCTGTTACAGTTCCAAATTTTACTTCTATTTCCAACCTATATAGATTAATGTTAAATATATTTCCTCCTTTATACCTACAAGTAGCCAGTTCAGTTGATCAGTATAAGACTGAATATTTCATTGTTAGGTACATTGTACCATTTTATTGGCAAATCAAAATGGGTTATTAAAAACTCCTCTGGTGTTTTTGTTGTTTAGGTAGGAGAAAACATTAAATGCTTATGTTTATATAAAAAAACAGGTCATAAATGCTCACACCATCTCCCACCCTCAAAAGCTAAGGAGCATCGCTCAAAAAATCTTGCTGCAGATAAACTGCAAGCTGGGAAGAGAACTATGGACTGTGAACATCCCTTTGGTGAGTGGTGTGTACACTCTGAAATTGCATAAGGCATGAGACCTTATAGTATGGGAACTAGTTCATTGATAGTCAGCACTGACAGTTCCATGTACATTTTAATTTGGATTTCTTTTCAAGTAGAAGCTGCAAACAGTAATAAGGACCCCACCATGTATCTACCATGAATTTTTTGTGAATACCAGTGTATTTTGGTCTTCATTTCCCTTGAGTGACAAACATGTTCTCATTCATTGTGATCTTATCAGTTGCATTGCTTCTTCCAGCACATTAAATTACTGACAACAGGATCATTGAACATATCATTCATTTAGAATGAATTTTTTAGTAATATGTCGTTTTGCTAGGGGAAAAAAGTCTTTAAGGTCTATTGGGGCTTGCATAGCAGTAATAAAGAAAATTCTTTCTGGAGCTAAAATTTATAAAAATTAGTTTTTCATTTATATAAATCAGCCTTGACAATAGTCATTAATTTGTGGAGTTCTAGTAAATTAATCTTTTGCCAAACAAGTAATACTAATGTCACTTTTTGAAGGAGACTATTGCTACATGAAATACTCATAAGTAGACACATCATAGAAATTAACATTTTGACATTTTTAATATCTTGACTGTGCAAATGAAACTGATTTTTAAGAACTGGATGTGTGGTTGTCTTTAATGTAAAGAAGGAACATTGGAAAGTTAAGTGTTTAAAACAATAATTCTTGTCTTTTAAACTCCAGTTATATGTATGACATCTGGTTTTAACAGAAAATGGAGGAATATTTAAAAATAGTTTGTCCAGAGAAAATTTTCAAATGCATAATTTGCATCCTTTTGAAATTTAGACTTTACTATTGTAATCAGCATTCACGCTTGACAAGAAGCCAAATGAACATAAAATGTCTTTGTAAATAAAAACATGTTCAAATTATTCATCTATAATTTGGGAACTGAAGATTGTATTATTGTGCCCCATGTATGGAAACAGAGGTGACTGAATCTAATTTCTTTTCAGTAAACTTATTTTTTTCAAGAAAATCAATCCAAGATGACAGATTAGAGATTTAACTATGAAATACAGGAGTCCACATAATTGAGTTGATTGCACATGACAGGACCCCACTTTTATTCACATGCCTTTTCAAATGAAGACATTAGATGTCTTTAAGTTTTTTTTTTAACAGATTTCAACAGGTTAAAAATATGGCTATGTTTGCATCATCTTAAATTTAGACTTGACAACTATTAATGGATTCCGCATTTAATGATACAAATTTTATCATGAACTGTAAATATGAATTGGAACTTGTGCTTCTGCTGAGTAACGTAAACATTGAATTTAATAACTTTTTTTTTTTGTTCATGATTGATAGAAAAATCTAATGGTGATTGGAGTTGATGTCCATCATGATCCCAGCAAGAGAAACAGATCTGTGATGGGATTTGTAGCCAGCCTCAACAGGTGATATATTGCTGAACTCTTACAAAAGTATAGCTAATTATTGTGCCCTTTCAGTTATGTAAATTACACTGTAGAACATAGGTTAGTAAGTATAAAGTTCTGGGCCAAATTTATTATTACTGATAATGGAAAGATCATGTTACCATGACTCATTTTTGCAAAAAGTAACAGTAACACCCCTTTTTTTCTTCTGCAGTTTAATAACACAATGGTATTCACGAGTGGCATTCCAGATGCCAAATGAAGAAATTATGAGTGGATTTAGGGTTTGTCTAATTGCAGCTTTGCAGAAGTATTATGAGGTGAGATTTAATTTCTTAATTTGTATCAAATCAGTGAAATGTTTGCTTCAGATTCTTACTGGTTACAAAATTTTAATACAGGGCCAAGGGTTCACAGGTTTATCAGGACTTCTGACTTCTTTCAAGAAGTCATTTATTTGGCCAGAAGCACAGTTGCTGAATGGTATGCAATCAGATTCACTTTAGAACTTAGAGCATCTCTAACAACTATCTGCTGTTGTCTTTACTGGATTTAAAAACCTGCCTTAATGCTGTTTGTAAAAAAAGAAATATTAGACCAAACACTAGCCATGTCGAACTGTCAATCACACACAAACACATATAAATGCTGTCTAATTGCCATGACTGCATGCTCTGTTTTGTGCAAATCCACCAGCACCCCATCTTCATCTCTCTTTTTGTTCAGCGTGGTCCTATAAGAAGGCACTCCACCAAACTAACGGTCTAATACTTCTAACTTCTCAAGTGGGGTAAATAATTGCTAGTTCAGAAGTATACAACCCTATTGTTGCAAGTTGCCTTAGACAAAATTCAACTAAATAGATAAAAAATAAATCAATAAAATTGGGTTAAATTATGTCTAATCACTGTGGATCAAAGAAACAATACCTTGGACTGGCTTTGAGAGAAGTTGATCATTGTCTTTCTGGTGTGTATGTGTGAGTGGACAGTGTCTTGCAACAAGTGTGCATGCTTTTTTCAACAGGTAAACCACACCTTCCCAGAGAAGATTGTGGTATATAGAGACGGCGTTTCTGACAGTCAGCTGAAGATGGTGGAGCTGTATGAAATCCCACAGCTGCTTGAGTGCTTCCAGACGTTCCCAAACTATGAGCCAAAGTTGACCTTCATTGTGGTCCAAAAGAGAGTGAAAACCACACTGTACTCGTTGACTGGAAGTGACTGTGGCAGTCCACCTCCTGGCATCCTTTTGGACCACACTATCACCAGCAAGGATTGGTTGGTTTCCAAAAACTGTCTCTCTGAATTCATTTTATTTTTTGCATAATACAGTAAAAGTTATTGTGAGGTTAATGAACTAATACCCAAGTAAAAAGTTTCAATTAGTATTTCCTAAAAATCATCAATACAAAAAAGCACAAAAGATAGTGAAACTTCTGTTGCACACAACTGACCATACAGTGAAATGAGGAGGTTTCAAATGGATCATTTCTTAACTCCATCCCTCCACCCACAAGAGGACAGGAACTAATCACAGTTCGTATACATGAGTTATCTTGGGGTGCATTATTGTATTTATTGTACTTTAACCTGTATTAGTTCTGGATTCTTACTGCATTTTCCCTCAATCAGGGTGGACTTCTACCTGTTGACCCATCACACCCGCCAAGGCCGCAGCCTGCCAACACATTATGTCTGCGTGTACAACACTGCCAGTCTCACTCCAGATCATTTACAAAGGTGGATGTTCTAAGTACCTTATTACAGCATACGTGCCCCTGGAAATAAGGCACTTTCAGTTTTTCATTATAACATGCTAAGAATTTAATGAAGTTTTTTTTTTTTTTTTTTGCAGAAAGACATAATACTTTGCTATTGCAACCTCTTTGTTGTTAGTATCCCATTACTGTATTTATGATCATTGAGGAGGTTCTATAGTGATGGAGGGTGAAGCACAAGGGATTTCTCCTTGACAAGTGATTAGTTAAGGGCTATAATTTTAATTTAAGAGAATATAATACACTATATGCTGTATACATCAAATGCATTGCAGTCTCTTGAATGACAGCATCAGCTCTGGTGTATGGTTAATATGTCAGTGTTCCATGGTTTTGTAAATGTTTTCTGCCTCAACAGATTGACCTTCAAGATGTGCCACCTTTATTGGAACTGGTCTGGCACCATTCGTGTGCCTGCACCATGCAAGTATGCACACAAACTGGCCTTTCTTTCAGGCCAGTACCTTCACTCTGATCCTGCTGTTCAACTAAGAGATAAGCTGTTCTTCCTCTGAATTCCCCAACAGAAAGGGGGAAAAGCAACTTTTGAGAAAAAACATCACAAAATATTTTATTTACATTTAAGTTAACAAAAGTGTTCCATGATCTTGCACCTTCTTATGTTTCGTCATTGAAGTTATAGTGATGCAGTTCTAATTTAATGCTAATGAGCATTAAATATTTCTTAAATCTCATCTTAGTCTTATTAAAAGTTTAAGTTGTAGTGAAAATAAATACATTTCAACCAGTTTAACGTCAAGAGTTGAGACGTGTGTGACTTTTCAAGTGACAAAATGTCTTATAATAACCAGTTAGGTGAACCACTTCAGTTGTCACTAGTGTAAGAAATAATTTTGTGGTATCTGGGTGATACACAATTGTTAATTTACAAATCCTAAAGACATTCCCACATATGTCTGATATACATTTAAGAACATTTTTAAGAGTAGGAAGTTTTGGGATAAAGTTAAATGTATTACAGCAGCCTGACACTGATGAGGTGTTACCAGTGGTGCTGCTAAATAGTTCTAGAAATTACTTAATCTCCAGGAACAATTGCACATGGACAAGGTAATTTGTTTGGTCTCTCACAGCCATGGTCCATTAGTACAGAAACAAAAGCAATGATACCATCCAGAGTGAGGGACATTGTTGTTTGTGATTGCCCATGACTGGGCTTGCTGCAAGGGGGTGCTGTAGGACCTCTTGGACAGCTTCAGTGCATTCACAAAGGGACTTGGTAGAATGCTGGAAAAGCCAACAACCAGCACCTCAACCCCTCTTGGTCAGACTCTAGCTCTGACTTGTGCCCAGACTGGGGTCCTTGCCTAAGATTCCTTTCATTGTGCAGGATATACAGGTGCCCAACAAGACTTCCAGAGGCCCATTCAGTCCACCTCTAACAGCTGTGGCCAGACCTGTCCCTGTTATGCTGTCTGGTTCTTTCTACTAGTCTCCATGTACCCCAGTATAAAAAGGTGGTTTCCACCAGGTAGAGGTCAAACTGATGTTTTCTTCACCCACATTGAGCACTACCACCATTTTTTTGGCAGGTCCAAGCCAACAATGCAGCAGTCTTTTATTATAACCAGTTACATATATCATTCAAATGGCTTATTTCTCACTGTGACTGTCAGACACTATAGTCTTCAATTTGACCTGTAACAGGTTTTAACTTACTCCTTAAATGGTGCTGACTGTTAGAGGGTGTCAGCCCCTGGATCTCCTCTGGAACGAGTGCTCCGAGAATGGCTTGGAGAACCACATCATCTGGAACATTGCCTTGCCAGGAGATGCGTATTAGCTGTAAGAGCTCCCAAGTGTTTCCCTTTTCGACTGTATCTGCTTATTGGCTACAGTAATAATTCATGTTTTCTCACTGTCTCAACCTTAGTTTCAAAGCAACATTTAGCAGACAGCTGGCAGTGCTGCTTGGGTTTGATGTCACAACAGACCATTGAATCCTGTGCCCCCATAGACTAAGATGCACTGCTGTAGCTGAGGTGCTCCACACAATACAGACAACTGCAGTTATGAATTATGTCACTCAAAACTGGATTATCACAGTGGGCTGATAAGGTTCAAAGGTTAGTGACCCCCCACTTACATATTCCTCTGTGCTTCCTTGCAGCAGTTTAAAAAAAGTAGGCAGGAATCTGTCTGGCCAGAGTACAATGTCCAGCGAGTTCCAGTTGGTTGCACACTGTGACACTTTGCAGGTGAGGAACATTTCCAGTTATGATACCAAAGTACCATCCTGTCCATGAGGAGTCATAAAGAGTGGTGAAAGTAATGATAGGATGGTCTTCAGATGATGGAGAACTGGGCCCATGCTGTGAGACACAGTAACAGTTACACAGCAATAAACAAACTTTGTATATCAATACAGGCTCCAATGCACAGTGGGACTATTGCCTTTTATTGCTACTACACTAATTTATAGTCCAGATAAGCTCTAATGCTTTATCTTTCAATTTTAGAATAAACTATAAACCAGAACATAATGTCTTTGTGCTTTTAGCAAAACAACTTTGAGGACAACAGGAAAATGATGTTCTGTAATCTTCGTGTTCTTCATGAAGGCATTTTGTAACCCAAACTCATAATTATTATTGTTTTCATAGGTAAAGTTTTTATGCTCCTGAGCTTGGAAAGTGATACCTGCTCCTGCTAACATATCATCAAATTAAGATGAACAAAAGTGCTTGAATAGGCAACATTAATATAATACAGCAAAACAAGACAGATTCTTTACTCTCGAGTACAGTGCTGTAAGACTGTCCACCTGCGCTAAAGGTGTCTTATAAATACTAGTTTTACTAATCATTGGGAGTCACTGCTAAATGAATAAATATGAACATTTTGTGGTGCTCAGTGCTAGGGAGGCATGTGATTCCAATCCCAGTCCCTCTTGTTCTCCAAATGAAATGCCACGTAAACAGAAGCAGAGGTATTATTAAATGAAGCTCCTTATAAAGTTGAATTTTAGCAATTCAAATAGGAATGGCTACATGGTATTTTCTTGTGTACATTCAACTTGTCTTTAAAGTCCTGAGTCACTGTACACTGCGCTTTTGTCAGCCTGCATGTGCCATGTTTGAAAATGTCAACTGTTTTGGTCCCAACAGACAGCCTGCTGAGATTTTCCTAACAATCCAGAGTAAACAGTACTTATTGCACATTTTTGCTGACACTTCAGAAATGCTATTTAAATACATAATAAATAAATGTAGTATATTTGAGAAGCTTGAGACAGAGAAGGATTCTTCCTGTTTAAGGAGAATTGAGACCACAGCCATGTCTTGTGCTGATAGGTATGTCCACAGGTTACCTGACTGGTGTCTCTATACATTACAGTAATTTTACATTGTTTTATTACACATCATTATATTTCTGATGCCACTTGTGCTACAGTAAAGCCTGCATTTTTAGGACAGCTGTTGTCATACTTATGATTACTTCTGAGGAGTACTGTTAAATCTTCAACTCTTCTGATTTACAGATGGCTGCTAATAAAGATCACAAGAAAAGAGGAATATCTCAATTATTTTTCCCTGCTATAGTAAAGTTTCATGACAGCACTTAACCGTTTGAGTAATTTATCAAAGTAGTTTTCCATTAAAAAAAAAATTTTGAAATCTTTTTTGAAATATTAAATGTTATTCACAAAGTTGTTTGTTTTTACTTGCTGAAGATTCCCTTCATTGTATAGGAGGACTAATTGACTTATTGGTCTTTGATTCTTAATAACATTAAATAAAATTACAAATGCTTTCCTTTTGCAGACCTAATTTATTCTGAAAATGTACAGTGCTGTGCAAAAGTTTTAGGCAATTGTGAAAAAAATGCTGTAAAGCAAGGATGCTTCTAAAAATGCCATGAATATTTTTTAATCACCAAATTCCTAGAAAGTACAGTAAACAAAAACTAAATCAAATGAATATTTGGTGTGATCGCCCTTTGCTTTTTAAACAGCATCAATTCTCTGAGGTAAACTTGCATGCAGTTTAAAGTACTTGGCTGGTAGGTTGTTCCAAGCATCTTGGAGAAGTTGCTACACTTCTACTGTAAACTTTGGGTGTCTCACTTGCTTCCATCTCTGCATGTAATTCCAGACTGGCTCAATGATGTTGAAATCAGGGTTCTGTGGAAGGGCCATACCAGCTGTTTAAGTTCATTGTTTTTCTTTTCACTAATGATAGTTTTTAATGAATTTTTCCATGTGTTTGGGATCATGCTGCAGAATGAATTTGGAACTGATCAGATGCCTCACTGATGGTATTGAGTGATGGATAAGAATCTGCCTGTGCTTCTCAGCTGTGAGGGGGCCATTCATTTTGACCAAATTACCATCTTTGTTAGCAGAAATGTAGCCCAAAACCTGCAGAGGGCCTCTAACCGTGCTTCACTGTTGTCTGCAGAGACTCATACATGTAGTGTCTACTGAAGGCGCTAGAGAACAGACTACCTTTGGTTACAGCCAAAAGTTTCACAATTATGACTTTTCAGTCCAGAGCATCTGCTGCCATTTTTTTCTGCACCCCAGTCCTTGTATTGTGTGTAGGTGAGTTGCTTAGCTTGGTTTCCAATTTAGAGGATTGGCTTTTTGTTTGAAATTCTTCCATGAAGCGTTTTCAGGGGCAAACACTGCATTTTGTTGTTTCTGTCTCTGCAGAAGAGCTTGAACAGCACAACAGCATGCTTCTCTGGTGTGAAATTTCTGCTTGGGTTAGTACCGTACCGTAATCTGGACTGACTTTTTCACAGTACCACGCCACTGTGACCCTACATTGGACAAGTGGTTGTTGATATTGGGGGTTAAATATAAAAAGAGGGACAAACTTAATTTTCAAAAAATATATATATAGTACTGTGCCAAAGTCTTAGGCACTTTAGATGTTATCGCACAAAAATATTACCTCTAACAGAAGAGCATGAAATAGGACACACCTTTGTGAAATGCCAGGGTAAGCCCACTCATGCACTCACCTCTACACACAATACAGGCAAATTGCACTCCCACGTTCTTGTCAAATACATCTCTGCATAGATAACTGTGAGAGGAAACCAGAGCAGCTAGAAGAAATCCATGCAAACACAGAGAGAACAGTGTTCCACAAATTCCACACAGGTTCATATTTCAACTCATGTCCACAAGAGCTGTGAGGTACCACACGCTGACTGAAATTGTTGCTATTTAAATCATTTTAAATAGTTTAGTATACAAACTGCACATTCTATGTTGTTATGGAGAAAACTGCCAGATAAATAAGTAAATGATAACATGCAAACTGCATGAATTGAATCAGATTCAAGCCCATGTCCCAACTCATAGTCCAAGACCTTTAAGGAATGAGCAAAACACTCTGCTACAGTCAGTCTTCCAGTTTTCACAGTTTACTTAAATACCTAGCAATCTCCTACATGAGTTTGTCTGCTTATATATATATAAAAACAACATGAGGTCTTTGCAGTTCTGGAATTTAACAATTAAATGCATCACTCATTGCCTGGAATACATTGTTATACTCTGCTATTACCAAACCATACAAAGTCCAAGATCTTAATTTAGCAAATGTTCGAGGAATTGTGGAGCTGCTGTGTTTGTACATTTACTTAATATGGAATCAAGTGAGTGTTTGGCAACCCTGATAAGGGATAAAATTTAACTAGTTTTCCCCATGCCACTTACAGAAACTTTACCAATCAGAGTAGTTCACCTACCTCTTCAATCATCACTCCCAGAATTAACACAGGGTTTTCAGTTCTACTCTCCCAAAAAAGCCATTCAAATCATTTCTAAGTGGTAATTGTTTCTGCAGTTCTCCCAGTACTGATGAAGTCATAATGCCCCGAGCATTATTCTGTTGCTGTAGCCTTTCTTGCTCTTTTAGCAATTGTGTGATTTGGAAGCCAGCCTACACCCACTATCCACCAAGACTCACAGCCACCCCTGGAAATGTCCTGTTATCAAGAAACAGGCAGCAGGTGTGACCAGTAGGACAGAAATCAAAGGTCTTTAAAACAGTGACTGGTAACAGGCTGTTTGTAGAGTATGTGTCTTTAAAATTTGCATATAGGTTTTTGAGGAAATTTAGTTAGAAATCTTAATTCTTGGTTTGTTTTTTGTTTTTAATTTCTTGAGCTGAAATTTTCTGTTTAGCTTGTGTGGTAAGACCTTTTGTTTTGACTAAAGTTGCTCAATATGGAAAGGAAAAAATAAAAAGTCCCATGAATCCACCCTCTGTCATTCCTTGCCTGGTCACTACCCTGATTTGGCCCCTGCACTCTGCAGTACTATTTAATGTCTGGGTGTCAGTATTAAACAATGAAAATAATTTTTTCAATATGTTTGCAATAAGAATCATGATAGTGATTATATTTATTAAATTACATACATACACTGGCATATGTTTAAACTGAAAATGTCACAAATCTAAATTTAGTGCACCTATCCTTAGTATATGTCTTCCCTTTTTATGTCCTCTGGATATAGACTGTTTTTTATGCAAACATTTGGAACAATTTCCCTGTTCCTCACATAATATTTTTTAGCCTAGCTAAATACAAATAAAATTATGTTACGAGTGCTTGATACAATTTTTTCTTGCCGAATGGTGTAATTAAAAAATATCCATCTAGGTTTTGAAAACCAGTCATAACGTCTGAACTAGGAGCAAAGAAATGAGCCTCCCACATGAGTGAGGGTTGTATCTGATTGTTTGTGCCAAGTAGGTGTTTTATTGTAATACCTGTGTGTCCAAAGCAAGCTCCTCCTGCCAGCTTTTCCCAGTCCTGTGAGTATTGTCCTGATCCAGTGACACACAAAAACAGCCATTAATATATAAAACAAAAATAAAGACAGTCCAGGTCATTTCCACCCACATGACAGCTGTGGACTGAATGGAAAAAAAATTCAAGCATTATAATGAAATTGTTTAATTGCTGGAGAATGTTGATGTTACAATAAAACGTGCCAAGTATGTGTAAAATGTGAGAAAGGAAGGTGCCCAAATGTGCTCCCAGTCATGCATGAGAGGGAAATGTTTGCAAGAGGGTATGTGGCTGTGGCAGTAAGGAGAGCATGTGTTACACAAATTCTTTCTTTGAAGCTCATCATAAAGCAGGGGATCAGTGTATATGCAGTTATATTCAGCTGTAATTTCATATAGTGTTTTAGAATTTGAGTGAAAACCAGAATTACCTCTTTTCATTTGAAATCTGAAAAATCATCTTTCCTGAGTGTGGCATCAGGAGCACACCTGCTCTATCACAGGTCCAACAAGTTACTGTGTGTTGTGAAAAGTACAATTAACATATTACATGCAGAATGCATTTTTTTGTCTATTGAGTTTCCTGCTTATGAATAAACCTGTTGAGTGCTATTAGTCAGTAAGCTTTACACAAATAAATGCTCAGTGAACTGAACCATATAAGAAGGTTGCAGCAGTTATCAGTTGTGGCTGGTTATCTACTGTATTTAATGATACTGGAAAGTTCAGATTAGAAAGTGTTTACATGACATTTTGGGTTACAGGCCCTATGAGAAGTACAGGTAATGTGACAAAAAGCAAAGGCAGATAGCCAGCTGTCGCACTCAACTTTCCACCATTTCCCCCCCTCTTCTCTCTTAACCTCCAGTCTGATCATCAATTCCTCTGGGTACACTTGCACACAGTTTTTGAAGGAACTCAGCAGGGAGGGTGTTCCAAACATCTTGGAGAACTAACCACAGATCCTGTGTGGATGTAGGCTTGCTCAAATCCTTCTGTCTCTTCATGTAATCCCACACAGACTTGATGTTGAGATCAGGGCTTGGGGGGGGGGGGCATATTACTTCCAGGACTCCTTGTTCTTTACACTGAAGACGGTTCTTAAAGACATTGGCAGTATGTTTGGGGTTGTTGTCCTGCTGCAGAATAAATTTGGAGCCAGACACCTCCCTGATGGTATTGCATGATATAAGAATCTGCCTGTAATTCTCAGCATTGAGGACACCATTAATCCTGACCAAATCCCCAATTTGCTGAAATGCAACCCCAAACTTGCAAGAAACCTCCACCATGCTATACTGTTACCTTCAGACACTCATTCTTGTACCGATCTTCAGCCCTTCGGCAAAGAAACTGCCTTCTACCAAATATTTCACATTTTGACTCAGTCCAGAGCATCTGTTGCCATTTTTCTGCACCCCAGTTCTTATGTTTTTGTACATAGTTCAGTCACTTAACCTTGTTTCCACATTGGAGATATGGCTTTTTGGCCACAATTCTTCCATAAAGGCCACTTCTGGCCAGACTTCACCAAACAGTAGATGGTGGTACCTGGGTTGCACTGGTTTCTACCAGTTCTGAGCTGATGGCACTGCTGGACATCTTCTGATTTTGAAGGGAAGTAAGCACGATGTGTCTCATCTGCTGCAATAAGTTTCCTTGGCCAACCACTGCATCTACAGTCCTGAATGTTGCCTGTTCCTTTGTGCTTCTTCAAAAGAGCTTGAACAGCACATCTTAAAACCCCACTCTGCTTTGAAACCTTTGCCTGGGAGAGACCTTGCTGACACAGTATAACTACCTTGTTACTGTGCTCAGTCTTGCCATAGTGTATCACCTGTGACATGAAACTGTCTTCCACAACTTCACCTTTATGGCAGAGTTTAGCTGTTCCTCACCCAGTTTTAAGCCTCCTACACAGCTGTTTCTGTTTCAGTTAATGACTGTGTTTCACCCTAAATATGAAAATGATAATCATTACCACCTGTTTGGTATAATTGGTTAATCATACACCTGACTAATCCTACAAAATCCCTGACTTTGTGCAAATGTACTTAGAAGAATTGATCCTGTTTTGAAGGCAAAGGGTGGTCATACCAAATATTGATTTGATTTAGATTTCTCTTCTGTTCATTCACTTTGCATTTTGTTAATTGATAAAAATAAACTATTAAACACTTCTATTTTTGAAAGCATTCTTACTTTGCAGCATTTTTCCACACCTACCTAAAACTTTTGTACAGTACTGTATGTCTTTGGATTGTGAGAGGAACCACAGCACTTGTGGGAAACCCAATTAGACACAGGGAGAACATGCAAACTCCAAACAGACTGAGTTAGATTCTGACCCATGCTCAGAACTCAGGCACTGCTTAAAAAAGTGGAGCAATGCCAGAGAGTCTGAGATGAGATTCAAATAAGGAGGAATTCTTGTACTTTCATGTAATTTCAAAAAAATAGTGCAGACATCCCTTGATACCTGAATCTAATCAATTGCTGAAAATGTGTCGAGCAGCAAATTTTCAGGTAGCGGGCACCTGTAATCAATAATTTTTGATTGAGAAAATAACAACATGTTTCCAACCCATCCCAAACCCCCAACCCATTCAACAAATTTATCCAAATATCACAAAACACTTTTAAATACTGCTATAACAATCCACCAAGGATTTCTGCATAATA
Organism: Arapaima gigas; assembly: GCA_900497675.1. Taxonomy (NCBI): domain Eukaryota; kingdom Metazoa; phylum Chordata; class Actinopteri; order Osteoglossiformes; family Osteoglossidae; genus Arapaima; species Arapaima gigas. Next base: position 170,194 of record UFQX01000579.1, on the reverse strand, counting down.
TAAAACATTTAATACACCAGTTATACAATGATGCTGTACAGTATCACATACAAACTGTTGCCTTCTACATGGCAACAAATGTACTGTAATGTAAATAAACAATGAAATATGTCACTGTAATGTAAGTGATAGTGTGCGTCTGTGATAATTAGTTGCATCTGTTGGATATATACACTCAGACTGTATATATAGTCATCCCTGCCTTACACATTCACCTGGTTCCTGAACAGGCTGCATAAATTGAAAATGTGCAAATTAGACAGCCGTTTCCATTATTTCTAATGGAAAAATAATGATGCTTCCTAACCTATCCAAAAAGCAAACCCTAAGCCAACTTTCCCAAATATTACTAAATCACTTTATAACAACTTATCAAAAAACACAAACCTGCAAACTTGGTATATGTGACCTTTGTTGACCTAGTGAATGGCCTATGGTCATATGTGTGCCAATATTTAAGAGGTATTTATGAACTGAGTTGAACTTGTTCATTGTTGGTTTTGTACTCTGTGAAAGACATGTCTTGTGTCTTCTCTGTGTGGTATTCATGGACATAAAGATGCACTTGGAGTTTGGAGGGTGGCCAAGATAGATATACTGTATTAGGCTTTCATTGCTGCTGATTGTAGATGATGTTATCCTGTTAGTGTTATTGTAATGTGAATTTAACTATGCAATAGAGCAGATTATATTTGAGTATGATACAGTTGAGATGATGATCAAAACCTACAAAAACGAGTTAAAGGTTCTATTTAGGAGTAAGCTATGATGCACTCTAGCTCAGGAGGACAGGCAGCTTGAGGAGGAGGGGTTTAAGTAACTTGGGGTCCATTTCACAAGTGCCGGTATGGAATCATGACAGTGAATAATAGCAGCACCCGCAATATTGCAAACACTGTGCAGGACTGTGCTTGTGAAGTCGGGGGTCTAATCTGCAATGTATTGAAGTTGAACATTGTATCTGTATTGAGAAATATAAACTGATCTGCTTGTCGCCACCGTTGTCCTAAGCAGGATAAACTTTTTTATAATGAATCAATTTATGGACGGTAAGAGAGTTAAAAATGCTCACTTTTTAGAAGTAAAACGTTTAATGAGATTGATATGTTTTGCAGCTACTATAGACAATTATATTTGTGCCAGTTCTAAATAATTTGCTGTTATGGGAGAAAATCCTGCAACGCTCTGTTTTTAGAGCGATTTGAGTTCTGGGTTGTCGTTCATATTTGCATGCGTTTGGGGCAAAACACAGCGCGTTTGCCTGACTTACCTGCTTGTCATTATTCCTGCACACCGAAACATTAGTCTTCCGCTAAACGATCATTTTAAAGCAATCATTGTTTAAATCCTACCAGCTCAGCTACTCTCAATTTGACAGCAGCATTTATTCCTAAACTAGGTACGCCAAACACTTCCGGTCACTAACTGGTTTCGTTTCAGATTAACGGGAAAAAATGAAGGGAAGCATTAAAACCAGGACGATTTGAAGTCCGCGTTCGCTACAATTCATGAGAGGATTTCAAATAAAAAAATAATTACACTTCTCGTGTAAGAAAATGGTCACAGTGTGACCATTTTAATGCGAGTTAAAAAAGATAGTTTTTTAATGATATGTGTTAGTCTATCCAGCATATTCTAATTTTCAACACACAAAAGTCTTTCCGGAACACTGAAGATATTATCAGGTCAACTCAGGCAAGGGAAAAACAGACGTTCTGCTACCCGGACCGCAGTGGTTACGTTTCAAAATCTGATTGGTTTGCGAAAACTGACGGCACCGAGAGGGTGTGTGCGTGGTGCCATCTGCGTAAAAGAGTGACGTACTCCAGTGTTACACGTCGGCATGGTGCATGTAGAGGTGGGTTGATTTGTCTATCTGCTGAAGGGGCTTCTTTTCTCCGACTGCCCTCTGTTAACGCCTAGATAGAAGCGCACGAAACCTGTTTGAACGAGGACTCGTCTCCGCATCACGGCTAGCATCTTCCAGTAAGAAATACTGCTGTGACTTTACAGTCTCTTTGGTTCTGTGAAGTATAAACCAGCGATAGCATGGTCACGAGAGCCATTTGAGCTAAATGTTGATAATAAAATTTGTTAATAGGAGGCAGGAGATGTGCTAGTTTACATGGTAAGCTAAAGCTTATTAAACTGGGTTTGTTTTGCTTTGGAGGGATTCATGTCGGTGCTAAGGTCGAAGGAGGGGAGCGGAGGGGATGTGATACGCTTTGGTTCTGTGCTTAGTGGCTAGTGGGCCAATTTGCCCTATGCTCTACACTCTGTGTTTTATGGACAGATTTAGATGGGATGAAGCTCAGCACAAGTGAGAAACCCACCATGAGTGAAGGTAGGAAGTGGTGAGAGCATCACTGGGACACATGGTCCCTTCCTTTATTACGTTCAGATCATGGAATAAAGGATCTTTTATGCCTTACATACCGACACGCACATTGCGCACTTAGCTGAGTTAGTGTTTTGCTTTGGCAGTACTTGGCTAATTCATGTTTAGCCATAAAACAACTTTTTAATTTTTGTTTGCTTGTGAAGTGCTGTAATATTTCTATAAATGCCATTGTTATTTGTAATTACATTTATTTTTTGTTCAACCAAAACATTAAATAATCAGCAATAAACACAAAATAATACTTTTTTGTGCTGCCAGACAGCAAATGGTGGAGAGCTGTTTCTGTGTGGGGTGTGTACATGTCTGTGCGAATGTGTGTTAGAGAGAAAGGCAGAAACCACCTCTGCAAAGTACCGCCTCTTAATACTGTAATGAGTGGAAAAAGCTGGTTTGGCATGCAGATCGTAATGAAAGCTCTTGTTGTAAATGGGGTCTGAACCTAAGTGTTTTGCTGGATTATGGCCTGTTGTGAGGCTCCTGTTGCTGCTCATATTTTTTGTGTGTGTGTGTGTGTGTGTGTGTGTGTGTGTGTGTGTGTGTGAGAGAGAGAGAGAGAGAGAAAGGAGAAAGGGAGAGAGAGACTGTGAGGACTAATCCTTGCCCCCAAACAAGCCTGGTTTCTCCTGCAACATTAAACTACAGCCTAAAGGTGCTGCTATTATTATTATTATTATTATTATACTAGAGCTCTAATTATTTACAGAGTAGTGTATTCTTTCTTTATCAATTTATGAAAGAGATTTGTAAGTGCTTTGAAAATGTATTTAAAGGTAATTACTCCCTTGTAGAAAAATGTCCATAAATAAGTTGAGAAAATACTGTACTGTTCTTGAAAGCTGGTTGCTTCATATAGTTATACCAGACTTGGTAATAACATCTTAATATTCTTTTGTTGTTATCTTTAGATAGAAAGTATAAATTTGAAAGTAAGCCTGCTCTTGACAGACCTCTGCTGAGAAACCCTGATGTAGGCTAAGGACCTTTTTCAAGGGGACTCTAGCAGGAGCAGGAGTGAAGCAGAACCTGCAGTATGCAAGGTGACATCCCTGGTTACTACAGTACCTGCTGCTCCATCAAAACATTAATTAGTTAAAGAATACACAACTAGTAACCTAACAGTAACAGTAAAGCATGTAAGGAGTGTCTTCAGAGTGTTTTGGTATATGTGATTGCAACCTTTGAAAGGTTCATATAGATTACATGTACACTGGAAGGGACAGAGGTTTGGGAGATACAAGCTGAGAGAAAGTTCACTGAACATTGTCTTACTGCAACATATTTTTTTTGTATTTAATAAACACTTGCAACAGTATTTTAATGGCAGTAGTAACAAAACTGCAGTTATTAGTGTTTTCACTATAAAATCTGGTTTCTGTTAGTAATTACAAGATTTATTCTTTCTGACATTGACAGAATTAATTTATAAATGGAATGAATTATGCTATTTCATTTGTGTATGTGTTGTTTTCAACTATATAACCTGGGCCATTCATGACTGTAAGAAATTGTTTAAAAACTAGTGAAACGTGTGTCATCTGAGAAAATGAAATGGAAAAATTCCTGGTCAGTTGAGGGTGGAAGAAGTGAACTCAGCACTGATAATACTTGGAAGCTGACTGTGCCTTCCTATGCTGACTTACTGTAACTTTACTCCTCCCCTGTGATGTTCACTGTGGTTGAATGTGGTGTGTTCCCAAAGTGTGCCATCATATACTTAAAAATGTAGTTAAGGATAATTGGTTGAAGTGGAAAAAAATCCTGGAATGCTGTTTAACTTGATTTTTTTTTTTTTTTTGTGGTATTTACTTTCTCTAAAACTTGCACCTTATAGCATACACTTCAACAAATCAGTTTATCAGTTCTATTTTTATTAAAACAAATTTTTATATATATATATGTGTGTGTGTGTGTGTGTGTGTGTATGTATATTATTTGCAGAATGATATTATAATGGATGGAGTTGACACATGGATTCGATTATCCTTTGGTCATCAACTATTTGTGGCTATTAATATTGCATCTTTAGGTGATATATTACCATGGTAATATAGTGCCTATTACCACATTTATGTATTAAAATATATGTTGCTAATATTATTTAATCTGTGATTGAATGATGTTAAAAAAGAAGTTCACCTTGCAGGATAGGCCACTGACCTCTATACCAGTAGTACTTTTTTACCGGGTAGGGTGTCATAAGGCTTTTTAGTGGTGGGCCAGAATGCTTCAGTAGCATGTCACTCCCAATAATCTCTATCAGCCCCAGCAATCTTCTCACCAGTATCTGTTTTCTTTAGTAATTATTGACTTTGCAGTTTTTGTATTTATTTTGGATACTTGCCACCAGTGTTTTTGCCTGAGTATTATTATGCTCAAGTGTGATTACTGAGAACATGGTGAATGAATCATTGATGATTGTTATGTATGGCTATAGAAAAGATAGAGAGTATGTGGCCAAGTGACACAGAAGGACAAGAAAAACACTGACAAAATCTGACCACAATTAGAGGTTTAGGTAACTTACATTCCTACAGGTATAATTATGTCTCTTGGGCTTTATAAAAAAGAACAAAACAGCATCACATTGAAATCAAGTCATGCTCAGTAAAATTGAGGAAGATTTTAGGAATTGTTCTTGTACAGTAGTGAATAGACACACTTTATGAACAGTGACCTTCCGGTATATTCATTTATATAATTATATTTGACCAACATCAGTCCTTGTTCTCTTTTTACATACTTTTCCTTATTCCTAACAAATTCAGAAAGTCATAAATTGTGCCCTTTTAAGCCATGTGTTCATGAATATTTAAAATTTTTCCTTTTCATTCCTGTCTTTCAGATATCTGAAATTTTTGCCAGGGTGTGTTGTGCAGAATGAGAGCAGGCTTCCACCTTAACCTTAGTGCTTGTCTGAAAAGTGTGTAATACAGCTGTTGCTGTGCTTGTAGGTTTCTTTAAAGTAGCTCTTTAAAATTATGAGGAAACATCATCTTTTTTTTTTTTTTAAACTCCTGTGCTTTAATTAATGTACTGTATTATGAAATGTATTCTCTGGTCCTTTTAAAAAAGTTAGTACACTCTTCAGGTGAGATAGCAAATACTATAGTGGTTAGTGGTCCTGCCTTGCACCCTGGTTTGAATGCAATAACCTCCTTTTGTAGTGCCCTTGAGCAACGTTCTTTCTTGGAGTAGCCCCAGTAAAATTTACCTAAAAACATAAATGCATAAATGATCATAAGTAGCTTAAAGCTGTAAGTCGCTTTGGGGAAAAGCATCATCTAAGTGAGGAAATAACTAATAAATGGTGCTACTCAGTTGCTTTCTTCACAAATACTGCCTTAAATGTTTGTTGCAATTTTTGAGGTGGGTCGGAAATGCAAGTGACTTTCAGCCATGTGTGTTTTGTAGATATTTTTAAAGGGCCAAAAAGTCCCTTTAGTCTTTTGTTTTCTGGTTGTTTGGGGTTGACTTGGTAGGTTTTGCCGTGAACTAATTAATAGTCCTCTGAGAAGGACCTCTTTTGTACATGAGTGCCACAGTTCACACTGTCCTCTTAAGCCTGTGATTTCCCTATGTCAGCTTGGCAGCTGAAAACTTTTCTCCTTTAATAGCTCTATAAAATGTCGCAATATGTATGGAGTGATTTTAAACCCGTATCATATTCTAATCCATGTGCTTGTAGCTGTAAAAAATGATATAAAATGACCTCTACTTGTTGGCACTGTCTGAACACTGCTCTGATCTAGCTTTCTCATCTTTGTACCTGGCTGGGAGATAAAAGAAATGTTTTTCTCCAAGTGGTTAAAAGAGCACTAGAAGATCAGGAGAGGGTACAGGTTTGTGCCACACATCCCTGGTGTCCTCCTGGAACCCACTCCTTTACCCTACTGTTCTACTAGTGTGCATGGGTTCTCTGGTCTTTATTTTTTGGACTGTTGTGTGCTGGAGCTTCATTCTCCTCCATCAGTTCTTCTGCAGAGGCTTTTATGAGCACAGTAGCTATAGGTCCAGATGGAAAATGGCTTTGACCTCTTTTAAATGAGACTCAGTTCTTTGCCTTATCAGAACTCCAGAAATAGATGTAGACGGAGAGTGCAGAGCCTGTCATCAGACTGGTAACCTAGTAGATGTCCTTATAGTGAAATTTAACCTTCATGTTGTGTTTCAATGAAAATGGACCCATTTACATTTCGCTCTCATTTCTTTCAACTGATTGTCATAAGGTTTCAGGAGGTGCTCCGCATGGAACCCTTAAAATTAATTTTCACCAGTTTCACTGAATTTTATGCACAGTCTGTCCTTGGCTTACAACATGCTTGACATATACTATACTACACTGTAGGCGTGTGTAACATGAACACTATGAGACTGTGTGCTATGTCACAACCATGCACAACCAGCAACCATTTTTTTGTGTTTAGTCGTTCTAACAAGTGTTAGATCACACAAAGTCATGGACCCGGTGCATTAATTCAGAACACGTCGTCCTATTACTGTGCATCTCACAGAATTGAACACGGAACTGAAGACCCTGCACATGCCCTTGTGGTCTCGCATGTTGTAACACAGTATATCCTAATCTAGCACAACAGCGTCAAGAGACAACTGGGACTGTGTGCAGACAGCACAATGAGCAGTCAACATCTTCTCACAACATGAAGTTTTGAGGGTTTCAGTGGCTGGAAATCCTCTTCCAGTCATTTGCACTTACCATTTCTTGCTGTTGTATGCTGTGGATTTCTGAAGTCTTAAAAAAAAAAAAAAAAAAAAAAAATTACCAGCATACTGTACTTTGTAAAATATTTTAGTAAATAATACAGTAGTAAATTATTTAATAATGGTATGAATAATATACTGTACTGTGTCCTGAAATAAAGCAAAGTAGGTTAAAAAATGTTTGAAAACAAGTTACTGTATTGTAAACAGTCTCTACCTGATTGTAAGTGAAAGAAGTCTGTATTTGGTTCAGATGTGATGTCTAGTCAGATGTCCCAGCCTTAGAAATTTATTTGGTGAGGCTATCATAAGTGTTGAGCTTGTGTTGTGATAATAACTAAGGCTATAGTTGATTAGGAGATGTAATATTAGGTCATTACATCATTTATGTTTTATAATTGCTTTATACACACATTATAATGGCCCACCAATTTTAGATGGGGGAAACCAAAATAGGAAGCTGTATCAAACACAGTCTGAGGGTTAAATTGTTTGTCTTGGAAGAATGGTAGGGTCATCTCTATCTTCTGTGTTGCTGAAGAAGGCCCCAGATGGAGGCTGTGGACCAGGATGTTTTCAGAACCTTGTTCTCTCTCTGCTGCCTCATGGCTCTACAGTCCTCTGCTCTTGTGCACAGGCAGGTGGTCTTTGAGGGGTCTGCCATTGCTTCTCAAGTCTCCACGGTACTGAACTCCAGTGAAAAGTGCAAAAATCTGCTTCAAGTTGGGAGAGGTGAGTGTATTGTTGCAATAGATTTGGAGTCAACCTCAAATGTCAACCTTTGGTCCATTTACTCTGTCTTATCTTCAAGGGCCCTGAAGTCACGTTGACGCACTTTACTACTTTGTTTTGTCTTTTGCACTAGATAGGTGTTTGGTAGCAGATGTGCTCTGTTAGCCTTGATAGGTCTGGCAATGACTGAGAGCCCTTCCCTACCACTTCTTGTCAAGGCTACTGCATACATTGTGCTTTCTCCAAAAAAGCCTGCCTTCTTCCAAATGCTCCCTACAGTTTACATCCACTCTCCTGCTGCCCCACCCACTTGAAGAGTCATGATCCAGGGGCCTGACCATGGCAGCGTCCAGCTGACAGTGACTTTGGCCCTTCTGCTGTGCTTGCTGGGGCCTGCGGGGGGTGTCAACGAGCCCTCTCCCGCCCAGTTCCTTCAGGACCTGATGAGCCGTTATGGAGACAACAATACTGTTTTTGTGGCGCAGCTCCACAAGTTCCTTTCCCACTATAGTGTGGGTCAGGGGGACAACAGTTCTGCTGGACAACCTCCAAACTCCAATGTTTCCAGGGTAAGCTCACATTGTGTGATACAGCTTTACAGCCACAGGTTAATGTCATCAAATACAAAACAGCTTATATAATTGTGATATCTGTGGCAAAATGTGGTTTTAGTCCTTTTGTCTATTGACAGTGTTTATGATGCATGGATGTATGTTATAGCTCATGTTTTGTTTGATAATGATGATACAATTGTGCTAAATATACATCTTGTTAAAGCGATTTGCCATTGGACATAATTGTAGCATAAAACCAAAAACTGTATGGCATTGCCAGTTAATACTATTTGTTCATATTTAGCTGACACCTTTGACCGAAGCAACTTATATTGGTAGATATACTACAATAAGACATTTAGTTATCTCCCCATCCTTTCCCATTGTGGGGGGGATCCTGGAGGAAACATGGAGAAAACAAACATGTAGAGAACATGTTAACTGTGTGGAACCAGATTCAAACCCATAGCCCTTCTCTTATTATACTAGACAATGAACTTTGCAAAGGATATTGGTGTTTGCTGATTTAGGGTGTGCACGAATGGCTCCTTGGCAGACACACTGGGTGGCCAGTATGTGTACATTGCAGGTTTGTTTTTGTTTTGAGGACTGTACACTTATGAACCCAGCTTACACACCTTGGTAATATACCTACTGTGCAAGGGGGACACCTTGTTCCCCTGGATCTGACCATCAGGCCCCGGATCTGTCACTTGCAGTGCTTGGCCTGGGATACGCTGCTGACGGCTCATGGCCTGAACGAACAGTCACAGCTGGATAAACACGGCCTGCAAGAGTTCTGCCCCACTGTCCTGCAACAGCTCACTGCTGGAACTTGTGGAGTTGAGCCTAAGGTGGAGCATGGTCAAGACATGACCATGGACGGTGGGCCTTCAGCTGGAGAGGGTGAGGAGTTTTGCTTCCTTTTTAGGGTGCCTGCGTGACACTGTACATGAAACACTAATACCTTTTATTGAGTTTCATTTATATCAGAATTAACTTTTTAAAAATGTTTTTCAATGTAATTTTGCTTTAAATACAGTGCAGAATCTCTGCTTTTAAGCCTTTAGTCTGGTTTTATGGAGTAATAAAATTCTGTAACTTACTACTAATATAATTATTTTTCTTGCAGCCTTTTTTTTCATCAAGATTTTAAACAGTGGCTCTGATAAAACTGGAACTCATTACCCATACAGCCTTTTCCACAGCCAGTTCTGGCTCTGTGGTGATTACAGAATAAGAAAATACTTGGAATTCCACAGAATAGAAGGAAGAGCTCCATGTCATTCAGTTGTATTGGGATTATAGCTATTGACAGGTTATAGTCTAAACTGCCTAAGAAACCTAACATGTTTCCTTTCTCAGGGAACATTTTCTTTTACTTTGCTTCACACATGCCCAAGCAAAATACTGCATTTTTTTTTTTTTTTTTTTTTTCCCCTAGGAAATTGAGCAAAAGAGGAGTTTCAGTGTTATAACATGTTCCTTCTTGTGTTGATGTGAACCTTTCCATTGTTCCCTGATTTACAGCATTGCCATGACAACTTTATCCCTTATATCACAGCAGTATAATGTCTAGGGAATGCAGTGGAACCCTGGAAGCTGTCATTGGCTGTGCCTTTGCTTTCCTTGCTTTAATTCTGTCACTTGGGAGGCTTGGTCATGTTTTGCCCCGGATTTCTCTTTCAGGTTAGGGACAAAAGGTGATGCTGGACCCAGACCAGCTGGTGACATGGATACATCATGTCTGCCCCAATTTTACAGAATATTTTTCCAGAAGAGTCTCATACTTTTGTTGTCTTTTGATAACCAACAACTTTTGTTGAGCCTTCTTTTGGGTTTTATAAATAATATTGTGAACTGAGTTTATAAGTGTTGCATGTAAGGTGTTTGCAGGATGTGAGGGAGAAGTCCCAGTTGCTTTGGGACATCTGCTGGGCCAGCTGCTTGGGGGAGCAGTGTTTACAGCAGACCCTGTCACTCTCTGTCCCCACAGCGTGGGGTTTCTCTGTTCTGAGTGTGACAGTGGTGAGCGTCTTCTCCCTCACGGGGGTATTTGTGGTGCCCTGTATGAAGACCCGCTTCATGCAAAGGGTGCTGGTCTATTTCATCGCCCTCTCCATCGGGACGCTGTTCTCCACTTCTGTCTTCCAGCTCATCCCTGAGGTGCAGTACATTCCTCTACAAATGTGCCCCTACCCCCCCAAACCAAAGCAAGGTTCTCAATAGGGACTGATCCAAGTCCAGGATCTTTCATTCATTCTTTGGGTTTCCTTTCTGTTTGTTTTGTCTTATTTGTGGATTTTTTTCTTCTTCTTATTTCCTTTGTTTGCATAACCCCCCAAAATTGCAATGCATGACAGCCTATCACTGGGTAGTGTTTGCTGAATCATTCTCCTGAGGTTGTCTGGTTGATTCACATCCCTGCACCTCTCACATAGTACTCCGGTCTTTGTCTGCATCTCCTCTGGCCCCAAGCATTGTTAAGTGTGGGAAAGGTTTACACTTGAGCAGGATGTCAGCTGAAGTTAGGCATGCCCTGCATACTGTAGCTTATTATTATTCTTACTTGACTGAATGTAAGCGATGGAAGAATTTTGACTTTCCCTTGTCCTTTTTATTTAAAATTAAATTGAGTTTAAAAAAAAAAAAAAAACAGAAGCACAGTTGAGCCTGAAAGGGAGCTTAGTTTTTGAAAGCTGATTCCATAAGAGGGGAAAGTAGATTAAATAAATGAAATTAAAATTTGGTTTTGCAGCACATTAACCTGCCTAAATGTAACTGAAGTGGCTGAGGTGGGAGAGCTGCAGCACGAGGTTCTCGTGACCTCCTCGTGTCTGCTGGCCCCTGCAGGTGTGCCACAGAAGGTGGGGAGGTGCAGACAAACTTGTGAGTGCTTTATGGATAAACCTAATGATGGGGGATCATCTTGCAGGAACTGGCCAGCTGTTCTGCTCCTAGTCACAACCTGCCCATCCATCCACTTCCTTAAAGGTTGGCCAAAAAGTCATTTCCTTCACATGTGGCCACAAAGCCAATTTTTCTCCCGATGATGCTTGACCGCTCACCTGTCAGTGTGTCCTAGCCTCTATTCTTCTTATATGGCCTGAAGACGAGCAAACAAAAAGTTCTCAAATCACAGTGTACTAATGGCACAACAGTGCAAAGCTTTTTTTTTTTTTTTTTAAACCCTTTTTGTTCTTCATACTCTGAATCACAGTAATTGTTTGTGTTGTCATTACTCTTTGTTCTAATGTGAAGGGAATTGCTGCAGTATGTGAAGAATTGTTCTCATCTTCAGATATATTGTTGTTGCCTGCTGTGGCCTTGTATTGAGTTTTCAGTGTTAAACACTATTCCCAGGGTTTGGCCCAGTGCTTTTGCTGAACTGGTGGTTAGTTGTCAGAGCCAACAAATTGTAAATGCTTAAAAATTAAAAAGGCCAAAAAAAGGTGCTGAGATGGTCTGAATTTGATACTAGGTGGCTGAATAAATGTATATTGTGACCTCAGTTACCAGCAGAGCAGAGTGGGAGAAACCCTGGTCTCCTTTTCAGGAATTGTATCCCAAGAAAAAATGTAATTTTTAATCTTATTGATCTGTTTTATTGTAATCTGGTGCTTTGTTCTTGCTGTTTTTTTTTTGTTTTTTTTTTTTTTTCCCCTCTCTCCTTCTCTCAACAGCGAAGCTGCATGCTTATGGATGCATGTGAATTAATTTTTGGGGAAAAAAACAGATCACTTTGTTTTTTCTCTCTGTTCCCCTACCCTTCTTCTCTTTTTGTGCTTCTCACTTTCACTCTTGACTGTCACATGGTCAGTGTGGGGTTATGGATTCCTGTGTGTCACAGTCATCTCCCTGTGCTCCTTGGTGGGTGCCAGCGTGGTGCCCTTCATGAGGAAAACCTTTTACAAGCGGCTGCTGCTCTACTTCATAGCCCTGGCCATTGGCACGCTCTACTCCAACGCCCTGTTTCAGCTCATTCCAGAGGTAGTGCGTGGCTCATGGGCAGCATTTTTCCAACCCTGAACCCGAAGGACCCTCTGTCAGTCCAGGCTGACGGAACCAAGAATTGTCATCATTGTCAAAGTGTTCCTGGAGGTCACTGGAGATCTTGATATTGGACTAAAGAAATTTAAGTCATATGTTCTGGGTCTCTCAGGAAAAGGGCTGGGAAATGCTAGTGTGTGAAATTCTGTATTTCTGGGAAATGTATGGACATGTTAGTCTGTCAATAATTAACTTATTGAAAGCTTATCTATACTTATTTTCCTGCAACAGAGTTCAGTCATCAAAATGGTAATCACTAGGACACATTAGTTTAAGGATTTAATTTAACAAGGACTATTGACAGAGGGTCAATTTGAGTGTGGATTCTAGGCTAAATTGCTGTGAACCTGCCAGGTTAGTCATGGTGTCTATGCGACTTCAATGGAGGTATCGAGTGCATCGTGACATAGGCATTTTTTTCCTCTATCTGTTCAGCAATCTTTTTGTGTCACCTGCATGATAGTAAAGATCCAGCTGCCCTCAAGAGAAAGTTTTAGCTGCTGAACACAACTCAGAATAAATGATAAACAAAACTATAAAAAAAATGTATTGGTAGTCTGTAACATTCACATTGCAGCCTGCTAGCAAAAAGTGTTTTGTGTGCCATCAGTATTCGTGACTGCAAACTGTCAGCTGGAATGATTTTGGTGTTCTATAGTGTGTATATAGTCTACTGCATATGTTATAATTTATATTTCTTTAAAGTGATTTGGCAGATTTTATATTAATAATCCATCTATTATCCTTACCTGCTTATCCTAGTCAAGATCATGATGGCTCACAGCCTATCCTGGGATCACTGGTCACAAGGCTAAGAGAATATACCCATGACAGATTAACAGTCCATTGAAGATATTATTTATTATTATTATTATTAATAATAATAATAATAATAATAATAATAGTAGTAGTAGTAGTAGTAGTAGTAGTAGTAGTAGTAGTAGTGTTAACAGCAACAATATTTTTGTCATTATAAATGAAAAACCAAGGATTCGTACTTTAAAATGCCTGCTTCTGAGTCATCTCTTTAAATTGAGATGCTATAAACATGCTTGTGTAGTACAGTAAACACATTAATTGTATAACTGATCTATACTGTACTTATGAGTGTACACTGCAGTTGACCCATTGTGTTTGTTTTTGCTTTGCAACATGAGATTAAAGTAAAATCATGTGCTACAAAAAATTATATAACAAATTCACAGATTAAAGGCATATAAATTCCTAAAAGTAACAATAACTTGTTTATAAAATAGATTTCTTCTTATGAATATATCTTGAGGTGTATTCAACTGGATAACTGCTGAATATGTGTGAAGGTGTATAGCTTACACACAAAACTACCACTACAGCTAATTCATATATCATTTACAGTGATTTTAAGTAGCATATAGTGGACTAATAATTAAATGTGTAAGTGTTTTGTGGAAATGTCATAACTACCTACTTTTCTGTGTATAGGCATTTGGCTTTGACCCCTTGGAAAATTATTATATCTCCAAGTCAGCAGTGGTGTTTGGGGGGTTCTACCTCTTCTTCTTCACTGAGAAGGTGTTAAAGATGCTGCTGAAACAGAAAGATGGGGTGAGTCTGTCCCACCTGTAAATGGACCTGTTGCTCTGCAGTTCACACACGAATAAAAAAGAGTGGAACAAAACCTTTAGTACAGAAGTTGGGAACTCATATTTTCAGACAAAGTTTCCAGGTCTGGTTTTCCTGTTCAGCAGGCTACGAGTTGCTGTTGTGGACTATATTATGTGTACAGTGTGAAGTTTAACCCTCAGGAATGTGGAATGAGCAGCTATTGAAATGTAGCTGAAATTCCACCAGTTATTTGGGTGGAGCTGAAAAGCTTTGGCTCACTGCCCTGCTCTAATGAATCGGGGGTGGATGAATATTGGAGGATACAGATTTTGGTGACCCACAGCTCTGATCTGGGAAAAGTTGCTGTTTACCCTCCAATGTGCGCCGGAGTACCATAGTGGAGTAAGTGGATTCAAGGATAACTTATTGTGTCTAGTGGGCTGAAATGAATGCTCAGTATAATAGTATTACAGTAACAGCTTTTTTTTTTTTTTTTGTTTTTTTTTTTTTTAGCCTTTCAACATTAAAGTGACAAACTTAAACTAGAGAAAAGAGCAAGAATCCTGTTTAACCTCCTCTGTGGCCCTAAGAGCGGAACAAGACAGGACTTTAAATGGGAAATATGTTGGGCTTTCATATGATTAAGGAAAAGTTTCAATTGAAAATTAAGCATGAAGAACTCAGTGGTTCACTGGAAGATGGCTGATCACAGTGCTCAGACACTGCATTGTATACTGGGTTTATGTCAGCTTTCAGTTACTTTATTTAAAACTCATCTAGGGTTTCAGAAATTGGTGATACAATTCACAAAAGTTTAGTAAAGCGCTACTTGGTCTAAAATAAAAGCCTAATGGCTCTTCATTTTAGGTCTGGAGTAGTGGAATGAGCTCCCTCTCTGTGCCGGAGCTGCTGTATCCCTCTCAACATTCAAGAAGGCTTTCGAAACAAGTCTCTTTTGGACCAACCTCTCTCTTAATCTGTTGCCTGCTCCAAAAACTTACAGTACATAATCTGTTACAATCACCTTTGTATTGCCTCTCAGTTCTATATGTAGCTACTCATGTGATGTGTGCCAGTAAAAACTCTGCTAGTGGACTGATTGGCTGTACTTCAAGAACCTTTTGTCTATAACTATAATTCTATCTGTTTGTGGAAGGCATTTTGGTTTGCCCAGAACTGTAGGTCACTTAATAAAAGTAGCTGTTAAATGTAAAAATTAAATCTGCTGGACTGTTATCCTCTAGAACCTGGGTTCAGTGTAGAGGCTTATCATAGATGTTTGGTAATTTATTAACAGTCTCCTCTTGAGGACTCTTGAATTTAAATCTATTTTAGGGATTCTCCTTTCCTGACCATTTTGGGTATATATAGTGTGGTCTAGGACGGTGTGAAATCTGTCCTCACTTCTTCCAGAAGGCCCAAGGTCATGGACACAGCCACTTCCCGGCCGAGTGCTATGCCTCCAAGGCTGACGTGGAGGATGGAGTCATGGAGAAGCTGCAGAATGGAGAAGTGGGGACTCCTCCCCTCCCGGCAGATGGAGTGCTGCAAGGAACACATGAGGACAATCGGGTTTTGAGTTCTGGTGCTGCCCTTCAGGTCAGCCTTATCCAATAGACTTATGTTTGTGCACTTTTTCTCATTGTGTCTCTGGGCCATTCAGTAGGTTTTGGGGTCTAAACCACCAAATTGATAAATCCTTTTTTTGATGACTACAGTTTAGTTTTCATACACCTTATGTGGGGAAGTGTGATAATTGGGTGCTATGCTTGAGCATGGTTCACTTTAGGTTTTGATCATGTCCATGTGGCCCCTGCAGGAATCACAAAATGCCGGTGGAGGGGGGGGCTGCTACTGGCTGAAAGGTACTGCCTACTCAGACATCGGCACGTTGGCCTGGATGATCACCCTGAGTGACGGACTGCACAACTTCATAGATGGCCTTGCCATTGGGGCCTCCTTCACTGTATCAGTTTTCCAGGGCGTCAGCACCTCTATAGCCATCCTGTGTGAGGAGTTTCCTCATGAGCTCGGTGAGCAGTGTGTGAATGGGTCTTTACTGCAGTGGCACAGTGATGGTACAACTATTACTGGAACAGTTAATGAACTGACCTGAACTGAAGTTGATATGGTTCCATTTTACAGTTTTAAAACAATCAGATTATTTCCCCTAAAATGCATGTAAAATGTATCTGTCAGGATTGATAGTGATTCTATAAATGTACATTTCTGTGTTTACCATGACCCTGCATTGGACAAGAGATTAATGATGGATGAAAAGACCTTTTTAAATTAATGTTCATAATATTTTACATGCTGTTTTGTAATATGAATGAACTCCCTTTCTCCTGTGTGTATGTGTGTACCGGCAGGTGACTTTGTGATCCTGCTTAATGCGGGTATGAGCATCCAGCAGGCGCTCTTCTTTAACTTCCTGTCAGCCTGCTGCTGTTACCTGGGTATGGGCTTCGGCATCCTGGCTGGCAGCCACTTTTCTGCCAACTGGATCTTTGCGCTAGCAGGAGGCATGTTCCTCTACATCGCTCTGGCTGACATGGTGAGGGACACCAGGGAATTGGGGCGATCATGTTGACCTGGGTTAGGTTGTGATCACCTTGGTCTGGATTTAGCTGTGATTACTTTGGAATCCAGGCACTCGTATTTTTGACCCTTTACTTTGGGACATTCATAGTTTTTGTTAAGAGCTCCCCCTTGAGGATACTAAATTTAAGTGTACTTTAAATAAAGTTGCCCTGCTTTCTCAGCCACTGTTTACATTTTACATTTAGACTTATTCATTTAGCATACAGTTTGCTCCAAAGCGAGATACAATGGTTACAGTATATTATTTAGCCGACACCTTCATCAAAGGTCACTTACAACTGCCTATAATCATTAACACATTTTTACAGCAGAACACTGTAACACACATGCGCACACATACACTATGTTCAATATTGAGTCACCAGTCCATGTAAAACACATGCATGTGACTAGACTAAAGGAGGAAACCCATGTGAACATGGGAAGAACTTGTAAACACCACAGAGACTGAGCTATGATCAAACCCAAGTCCAATTGTACAGCCCAGGTGCTGGGAAACACCAGTACCACCCGCTGAACCCCCATATTCCAGCTTCCACTCACCACCTACTGGCAGGGTTGCTGGTTCAGAGCCTGACAGCTCATGGAGAACAATTTTGATTATTTTTAGGTTTTGTTGGGTACTTGGGGGCCCTTCTGTCCTTAAATGTCTGAATTAAAGTTAAATTAGTAATTTTCTTCACTAGGTCATAATTTTATCTACTTGACTGTATGTTTGTTGTGTATTTAAGAAGCAAACTTTGGACCTTCAGTTCTCCCCCCCCCCCCGCTTTTCCTCTAACCAGTTTCCAGAGATGAACGAAGTCAGCCGTGATGAAGAGGAAGGTGGGGGCAGTGGCTCCCTTGTGACCTTTGCCATCCAGAATGCGGGGCTGTTGACAGGCTTCATAATCATGCTGCTGCTAACCATGTACTCAGGCCAGATCCGGCTAGGATAGGCCCTAGCCCAGATCCAAGTGGAGACTCACCCAGACCCTCTTAGTCTGTCTTTTGTAGTATGCTGGATGGATTAAACAGGCTGGACCTGCATTTGCATTTTACCTTATTCTACATTAAAGCCCAGTTATTGATGAACAAATGCTCTTATATGCAATAGAAATGGTATACAGTGTGTCCTTTAGATCCTCTCTGCACCTGTTCTTTAGGCTAGTGCTATGAGAAGAGATCAACAAGTGCTGAGTTGAGTCCAGTGAAGTGCATTTCCCCAAAACTGACCTTCTCCTTACTGGAATTAAGAAATCACTAAAAGCACAACAGTCTTGGACAGACATGTGAGCCAAGTAGTGTTTTTCTTTTCTTTTTTTCCCCTATCCAACCCCGAAAGAGCACCCCCTGGAATTTTCCTGACATCCACCTGCTTCATGTTTATAGATTATGATGGAGGTTGACTGGAGTGATGGACTGATTTGGATTCTTTCATGACCTTGTACACCACCTCAGTGTTTTCCACAGTCAGGTGTCCTGGTTTTTCTGTAGTCTTCTCCTTGCTTGAGAAAACAGGGCCCATGCATAATCTCCGTTACCAAAAACAAACTAGTCATTAGAGCCAGCTGTCTGAATGGATTGCCACCTTAAAGGCTTTGTTCTCATGTTTAATTGTTGAAGTTCTCCTTGATTTGTCATGTTCTTAATATTGAGGACTGATTCTGATTGCCTGAGACCAAATAATGTTTTATGTTTATGGCTGTGTGTGACTTTTAATGAATTTTTATTAATGTTTGTGAATTTTATTTTGTCTGGAGTGTATTGGTACATACTCCATATGCAGACCAGCGGTGACCTTCTGTCACATGTGAATGAGTGCACCCCCTTTTTCTGCATGGGATATATTTCTCCCACTTGAAAAAATCAGATTTGTTAAATGTCTGAGTGACAGCATAGTAAAACACTAGTGCAATATACACGACCATACTATACTACTGTGTGTTTGTTCGATCTCTGAGGCAAATGATAGTCTGACTATTTGAGTGACATTGTTTTGTTTTTACCTGTTGATTCCTCTGTTAGACCCATATCAAGCTAAACTTCTCAAATTTTATTTTGGCAGCCAGTGGTTTATGTTTGTCTGGTTTCAGAGGCTGCACGTTAAGTCCCACCTCCTCCTGTAAAACATTTCAGCAAGATAATTACTCTAAACTGCTCGAGTAAAAACTACCCAGCTGTATAAATGAATATGATGATTTGGGAAAAAAAGTGGCTGCTAAAAGAATAAATGTAATTGAATTAGAAAATGAAAGAAAAGGCCAGTTGGATTAAGACAGGGGTGACCATTCCTCCCTTGCAGTAGCTGCAGGGTTGGTAGGTTTTTACTGAGTGTCAGTGATCAATCAGTCATTGTTTTAGGTTGCTTTTAATGGTAAAAATAGTTTTGCTCCAATTAGTGAAATCTGGTTAATAATTGTCTGTATAAACGATGACTTGAAGTATGGCATGCTGGGCCACTGTGAAGACCTGCTAACACTGAAGCCATTACTGGGAATGATGGACACCTTCTTGGTGTAACAATATGAGATGCAGTAAAGGGTGGGGGAACACACTGTCAGGGGCTTTTACATTCTGTACCATGAAAGTATTTTTGACACTTTGAACTGATGAAATGGAATGGAATCAGGGGTTCTTTGCTTGACTAATTTTGGTGTTCACTTTTTCTGCATAATTATTATTGGGATTGGTGCACTGATTATTTATTATTTATTAGGAATGATGTTCTGTGACAACTTTACTACCGAGTTATGAGATACGTTTATGTTGCGTTTTTATTTAACATCTGTTGCACGGTTATTTCTGAATACAGTGGCTCCTCACCTGACAAACACAAGTGAGAGCTTAGACCTCTTTGTAACATCCAAAGTAAAAAAAAAAAAAAAAAAAAAAATCAAGATTTAAAATTAAAAATAACAGTCTCTTTTCTCCATAATCTCCTCCTTAATTTCAGTTTTTGACTGATTCATCCCATGCAGGGATTTCAGCTTTGCTTATTTTTTGATCAACTTTATCTCATTAAAAAAAGAACTGTAAATGCTGTAAAATCAAGCTGAGCTACAGTTGTGCTACTCTATTTGGGCATGCTGTATTCCCACATATCATCTCAGTCTAGAAAACAGATGGGTGAAAACAAATAAGAATGTGCAATTAAATTAATAAATGAACAAATAAATAACTTTGAAAATTTGTACCCTGATGGTTACTAACTTGAGGAGCCACTGTACTACAGTTGATCATTGAGCAGAAGCATAAGTGTAATTTTAATTTTAAATAGTGTATAAATACTGGCCACACGGGGGAGGTACAAACTAAATGCACAGAAAGCCAGCAGTGTAGATGTACAGTAGTGGTGCCCCAGGCAAAGTTCTTCACCTGTAACTAAGAAACCTTTACAAGTATTTCTCTCTCACTTTCTCACTTCTGTTAGACCTCAGTTGTGGTTGTGACAAAGTTAGGTATGTTTGCAAAGTTAAATCTGCTTTTCTACATTCAGTAGCTGGTTTAGAAACAAGCTTTTTACATTGTTCTACAATAACTCAGATGCACTATCACTTTATTTCTGCTGTACGATTTCTCAATGTACGATGCGTACTAACAGATTGGTGTATAGTGATAGATACTGAGTAATGTACTCTTTGTGAAGTATGATGTATACCAAGCCATTTAATAGAGTTTCCCAAAAACAGTCTGGTCATTTTTATTCATATTTACCATAACAGAGTTCCTAAAAACAGTTTGATCTCTTTTATTCATATTTGCCTGATTTTGGAGAATCATATTTAATAAGTTTTATATTACAATTAAACAGGATCAAATAGTGGCACCAAACAATAATCAAGTACTTGAATTTTTCATATTTTTTTGGTTACAAATATGCAATTCTAGATTTTATCTGTATAATTATGCATAAACAAGTATTACAGAGGACAGAAAATTGATTCAGCAAATCTCTTGCGTCTTTGTCATTCTTCTTCACTGGTGATAATTTGCTCATGTTGCACCTCACCTCCCAGTTTCCTTTATCAGGTTCAACAGTGTTTTCCTTTGAAATTCATAATTTTAATTTTACCCAATAACAAACTTATTTTCTTCATAGTACAACTAAGAAACCAAATAACCCTTAGCTTGCTTTACATTACTGCAGTTTTAATATGCTTCTGTTTTTAAACAAATGTTTACTATTCCTGTTAAATGTTGTGAATTACTATTTTGAAATCATTTCCTAACATGTTTTTCTCCAAAGCACTTCACACAGAACATCAAATATCAAATCAAATCAAATATGTAACATTTCTTATACTGAAAGGAGTTACTCCAATGACCATGAAGCAAATCCAGAGTAAAGCAAATGCCATGAATGTTTCCCCTGTTTGAATTCCATGTTTTGGCACTGTATGGAAAACTGAGTTGTGGGAATACAATTTAATGTTTTTTTTTTTCCCCCCCTTGATTAAACCAAAAAACAGATTTGAGGTAAAATGCTGTGATCAGGTAGATACTTGCTGTCCATGTTGTCATCCTTTGTCTGGAACTGGCTAAAGTGGGACAAGCACCTCTGGACAGTGGAACATGAGGGGCTGTAACAAGTTTTAACAATTTAATTAATTTTATTTTAATGTTTGCTTTCAAGAAATGTTTAAAATGTATGAAAGCTATTAAAACAGAAATGGATTCTATTTACTGAAGCAGAAATGTACAGTACTGTGCAAAAGTACTGTGGGAAAAATGCTATAAAGTGAGAATGGTTCCAAAAATAATGCCATGAATACTTATTAATCAATAAACCTTCTAGAAAGTGCAGTAGACAAAAAAAACCTTAATTAAATCAATATTTGGTGGGACCACCCTTTGCCTTTAAAACAGCATCAATTCTCTTATGCAAACTTGCATGCAGTTTAAGGTAGAGGCTGGTAGGTTCTTCCAAACATTTTGAGGAACTGACCACAGTTCTTCTGCAGACTCTGACTGTCTCTGCATGTCCTCCCAGACTGACTTGATCATGTTGAGATCAGGGCTCTGTGGGGACCATACCATCTGTTGCAGGATTCCTTCTTTTTGCTGAAGATAGTTCTGTATGACTGCTCATCGGCCTGTGGATTTAAGTTTTGTGTTTCGATGCGTTTGATCAATACTTTTGAGAAAACACGCAGTTTTGAATGACAGTAATCATGCCGAATAAGCGCTACCTATGGACTACATTACCCACGTGCCGCTACGTGCCACTCAGTGTCGCCATATTGTAGGAAATCCGCTTCGGGTCTGGCGGATTACATATTTTAATCCGAGCTCGTGAAAGTGGGGGGGGGGGTCGTCCTGATAACTACAGATCACCAGTGAAAGGTGGGGGCCAGCGGCAAGAAAACACAGGCGAACTGAACCGAACGCACCTTCATGGACTCCCGAAGAAGGGGGAACCTCAACATTGCCACATTCAAATCGATACCTTAATCGGTGGGGTAGCAGAAAAGTGGGGGAAAGTGATTTGGAGTGCGCTTCCCACGGGGCTGTCCATTTGGCTGGCTTGGTAGCTAGCTACCTAGCTAATCCTGTTAGTGATCGGAATTGACAGCAGCTGGGGTGCGCGCCGGCGGACAAGCGCGGCCACCTCGGAACGCGCTACTCGGCCGGTCGCAGTCTGTCAGTAGCGCCGCTCCGGAGCCACAGCAGACCCCGTGCACCCTTCTCCCGCCCCACGGCTCAGTGCTCAGACTCCCGGCTGGCTGGGCAGCGGACAGCGAGCGGAAAGGGCGAAGAGATTATTTGCTCGGTAGTCGCTGAGGGAGACTGGCAAGGAGAAGGGAGATGTCGGGGAAACCGGAGCAGAACAGACAGTCGACCACCGATCGCCTGGTGAAAGGTAACACGACCGGGGCAGTCTAACTCGCGTTCTTTTCGTTGTCTGTCCTGGCAACGACCAAAGGAGTCTCAAAAAGTCCTTACAAGTCAAATGATACAATTTTTTAAACAACATTTGTTCACAGACAACGTTGCTTTTCAGCTTTTCTATGATCTTCTGCACCGATGCCAAGTGTTGTTAGAGATCAGTCACCGTAACATAGTTTCTGCAGTTCAGTTCAATTCATTTAAATTTTATTTTAACAGAACACTTCTGTCATCAGACTAGCATAGACCGCTGATCATCGTGTTTGTTTCTGTCTGACTGTGTTTGTGTCTATTTCACTGTGTCCGGTTGAGTTTCAGTGTTTGACTCTTTTACTGTGTCTATATTTGACTGTCTCTTTCTGGGTTTGACAGTGTTTACTGTGTGATTTATTGTGTTTGTATCTGTTTCTGTTTCACAGTGTTTAACTGTGACTTTACGTGTTTGTATTTAACTGACACCGCTTGTGTCTGATTATGTTCGGCTGTGTCTGTCTGACTTTCGCTATTTGCTTTTAACTACGTCTAATAGTTTTTGACCATGTCTGAGTGCCCTGTTTTTTTTGGGGGGGGGGGCTGTCTGAGTTTTACCGTAGTTGACTGTTTGACTCGTCTTGCTGTTCTGCTGTGTCTGACTGGCAGTGTTTAACTGTCTCCGTATGATTCTTCAGATATCTGTCGTCTGTGTTCAACTAACTGACTGCATGGAAAAACCTGGAATTAGGATCTCATTTGCTTTCTGAAACCTGTTCATTTAAGACATGTCCAGGATTGAGCCATGTCACAAGTCTGTGTGCTCATTGACAACACAGTCCACAGTCTGATTTCAGTGCTGTGTCTCCTCATATCTGGCAGTCCCCGTGCTTCCCCTGTGTCTGTAACTAATGATGAGGGTGAATTTGTGTCAAATGCCATCAAAACACAGCCTGGATGACAGGTTCATTGTGTGAACTGCTGCTTCTATGCTGCCTGCATGCAATTCACACGCTCATCATCATCATCTGGCCTTGGGTGAGAGCCGGTTTGCTGTTGAAGAAAGTCTTGCAAGGTGAATGAGATGAGTTGATGCAACTTTGTTTCAGTCTACTTGTAGAACTGAATTGTTACTGAACGTGCAACGACTGAGGTCCGTCCATTTGGGCTTTCTACAGTTTACTGCAAGTTGTGATTTAATTTAGGTTTGCTCAGTGATGAACTGACCCACAGATGGGCAGTTAAAGAAGGCAGGGCTGGAACCTAAATCCTTCCCCAACTGTTTAGTATATTGGTTTGGCTGCCTATACATGTTCATGATTAAAATATATTCAATGTTTCAAATTCATTTTTGAATCTCATTTATCTGTGTGTTGAGGTGACCCTTAGCTGAAGCCCTGCAGGGCAGAGCACTGCCACTGCTTTATACTGGGCGTCTCTGGCTAAGCCTCAGAAGAGCACCACTTGCTGAAACAGGCTTTGTCCATCGGCAGCTGTTTAGGTGACAGCAGCAGTAAATATTACAGGCTGGATGGTGTCACCTTCTGGTGAGATGTTTTCTGGGCACATCATCTCTACCACTGGTCAAATTGTCTGGCCTCATTCATGCCAAACAACGCTAAGAGTTTTCTTATGATTTAATTGTATCAAAGCCTTTTTTGCTTCTCTTTTATGACCCAGCAATTTCAGCCAATCTGTTGAGGGATTGTGAGGATGCTGTAACTCAGAAGAAGCCTGAAGAGGTGGAGATTAGCATGGGCATTGTTTGTAAACTCAGTGTAGGTGGGGCAGAATGGTGAGTAGTACTGTGTCATATTTAGTAGGTGCTTCTCTTTGCTAGTGGCATCTCTGACTGGGAGTGTGTGAAATGCTGAGTCCTGAACTTGCTGCAACAATCTTTCACCACCAGCTGTGGCCTAGTCTCCTTTTCAGACCTGACTCTATGTCTGGCTGTTTGGAATTTTTTCTGTATACAACAATTAAACATTTGAGCAAGTAAATGGTGAGAAGAGAAACTGAAAAGAGAATCCAAAGGCTATCTCCCTAGGTCAGTTACTTGTGGACCCTACTGATGTGGTGATGGTGTAGTTGTGTGACTTTAGTCTTGACTGGAGGTGCAGGTATGTCAGCAGCACTTTGGGGGGGGGGGTCATACTATGATTTTAAAAATATAGCAGGGCAGTAGCAATGGTTGACGGGACTGTAGCCTCTGCACAGTGTCTCCCTCTAAGAATCGACTACCTCTCACTGTAGAGGAACAGAGCCAGTCTAACCCTATGTGTTCCACTTAGTGAATGCAACTGCTTTCCAGTCTCCTCTCCTGTGTCACTTTGAAACTGATCTAATCACGGTGAACAATGAAATGAACCTAAGGAAGAGGTTTACAAGTGACAGTTCCTGAATATTTTTTAAAAATATTTTTATGTGGGGTCTTGTTGTGCAAATCAAACCCTCTACCCATGTGTCATGAGTTCATAGCTCTTGTTGTCTCTGTTCCAGTCTGAGATGTTGCTGAGCTTTCTGCTCTGTGCCTCAATTTGTGCAGACCTGTTTGTTTTGCCTGAGTTGTGCTTCTTATGACTATGTGTCAGGAGGGATTGCTCACTCACACCCTGAAGAAGACTTACTGACTGGGAGTTATCAGTATCTCACAATATCCCTGGTATCCTTTCTGCACCATGAACAGAAATCATTTTCATCTCAGAAATTTGCTCTGTGAGACTGCTTGGCTGCCATGAACAAAATGGGGAGAGAGGTCCAGCTTTTGAGCCATGTTAGATGCTGTTGCACTTTAGAGGACAAAAAGAGAATATTAAAGACTTGTTTTGGGGTATATTTTGTGCAAGGTAGTGGGTTAAGTTGTTAGGTGAGTAAGGTCTGTGTAGCTCTAATTCCAAGGTTAGTACATCACTTGTAGAAGGGTCAGGAGTTTTTAAGATCTCAAGAGAAGGCTTCTGGACATTGTATTCATAATGTTCAGCTGTTCTACTAACTGAGTAGATGAAGGTGGAACTCCATCATCCACCACAACTTTCTGATTGTCAATGTCCCTAAATGCAGGTTTGTTTCTTAACCCTCATCTAGCTCATTGTTGGTGTCTGGTGGTTAACAACATTTTTGAAAGTTTGCTGATGGTTTATATTGCAAGCAAACCTATGAAGTAGCAGGAATAAAAATCTACTTAGAGAACTGGGTTTACAGTGAAGTAAACAGATGTTTGTTCTTAATAAACTGCAAATTAAGTGGCAGTCTGTTACACTGTTCTTCGTACATTTGAATGTTGCTTCCAAAGGTAGAGAGCTGTTTGACACTGAAGTGGGATTATTTGATGGATGCAGAGTTTAAGCTACTGTAGCTCTGGATCCATGTTGCACCACCGCAATGTGACTATGCTTAGCAAAGCTTCTCAGCATGCCTTTTGTAGTCCCTCAAAACAAGATTCAATAACCTGGCCTAAATACAGTTTAAAATAGTTCTGTTATGTAGGTTGTGAATTCCAGTTTTCCATTTTCAGCATGCTTATTGCAGAGTTTGGTGGTTAAATTTTATGCACTACCATCAGACTTAAAACTTGCATTCTGATTTTTTTTTTTCCCCCTCCCCCCAGGTTATTATTGTTAATGGTTGCGGAACCCATAAACCATATCCAGTTCTAACTCAGAATCTCAGCATGTAGGCCAAGAGATGAATGAATATTCTGAATTTTTAAAATTGCAGCAACCATTCAGTCATCCATAGCAGTGAATGGAACCATAGAAGGGGCAGCAGGTGGTATTGTAGTTATCCACTTGCAACTGAGACTCGGATTCAAATCCCACCTCCCATTGTAGTACCTATGAATTGAAGTAGTAAAAATTATTCAGCTGCATAAATGGGGTAAGTCATTGTAGGTAGCTTAGTATACAAACCTGAGTTAGTAAGTTTCTTCACAGAAAAGCATTAGCTGTATGAATAAATTGAAATAAGTCAATTTAATTTTTATTTTGCACCTTTAAAATGCTTCACATTTTGAATTATAAAAATCATTTTGAAAATATTTATTATGCTATATTTCATCTGGCTGGAACAATTGGTAACACAAATTTATATGCTTTGTTTCCACTTTGGTTAAATATTTATCTTTACTGAGAAGTCATGTAACTGTGTTTTTTTTTTTTTTTTTTTTTTTTTTTTTTTTTTTTTTTTTTT
>UFQX01000579.1:106476-139415 GCA_900497675.1 Arapaima gigas | reverse complement strand
CCTTTTTCATCAAATGTCAGGTATCCCCCCCCCCCCCCCATTTAACTTTAATGCATGTGTTTAAAGAGGGTTTTAAGTATAAAAGTTTCCTCTAAGCAAGTGTATGAGGGAAATGTTTCCAAATTATTTCTGATGTTTGAAACTGTAAAGCAAGGGGAGGGTGACCTAGTGAGCATCCCAGTTCACATGCTAATTATCTTCTGAACATGGGACACAAAGATGTAATTGTGTCTTTCCTTGTCAGCATTCAGAGCAGTTTATCCTGGATTTTGTTATGTAAGAGCTCTATGTTTGAATAATTTGAACATGGGGTCGAAAATAGTGTAGTTATTGTAACTGAGTGGAATGGTCTTTTTAAGGTTTGTTAATGGAGAGCTGTTCTGATTGTTTTAAATTCTGAAGTAATTTGATTGATCTTTGTGTAAGAATACTCCACCGCATCATGCATCTCCTTCTAAGCTCATCTGGTGTGGCCCTGTGCCTTCCTACCCCAATTTCTTACTCCAGCGTGAAGCTCCATCTGGCTATTAATACCGTGATGTCCCTCTCAGGCAGAGAAAAAATTTTAAATTCCTCTTTGTTGACTTGCTGCTGATGTTAAAGCCAATCCAAAGTTTATTTGCTATGGAATAATTACAAAATGCTGGAAAATTCCAGATATTGGGAAGTGATGAGCTTTATCGGCTATAAAACTCCATGCTTTTGACTTCACCACAGTGCACTGGATGCCAGTTGTTCTGAGGTTTTTAAGAGGAATTGCTGCTGCTCTTAAGTTCTTGATTCGGCCTGAGAATTGAAAATCCTGGTTAGCCATACCACTGAAGGTCTTTGCCTGGGTGGGTCCACCACCTCCAGTCGAACATCTGTGGGTATTGGGTCTAGCAGAGAAACTGACCATGCGCTTCCCCCTGTGAAAGCCGTTAGCTCTGCTACCACATCACTACCTGGTCTCTATGCTGTCAGACCTCAGCTGACATGTCACTGGTTTAGCCAGTCCTTAAAATAAGGCTTGTGAACCTTGAATCCCAGGCTGATGAAGGCTTTACCTAATCATCTCTTCTTAGCACTCAAACAATGCTTATGGCTGCCTTTTTTTCCATCCCTCCCTAAGAGGACCAGGGGAGCATACTGCTTTATTTATATCTCATGTAGGACCTCAGAGTACAGTGGCTTGCCCTGATCAGTGTGTGCCAGTAACCTACATCCACTCATAGGAACCAGCTGGAGGGTCCCAGGTGTGATTGCATTAGCCCAGCTGAAGGCCCTGCTCAGAGCTCCCTGGTTGGTTGGTTGTAAGCAGGATAATCAGTTAGGTCACATAGGGATCCCCGAGAGTCTTGACATGTAAGTCAAGGGAATGGGGTTGTTTGTGGGCTGGATTCAAAATAGTTGTTCATAAATCGTTTCACACAGTATTTTTGGTGTATGTTAATGGTCAAAAGTTTAAGTACATTTGTTAGAACCCCCCCCCCCCCATGAGGCATTTCGTTAACTTGGTAACCAGTTGATTGAGACGTGAACCAACATGTCTTCCCAGCAGTTCTCATAGATCTAGGTTGCTGATTGTTTTCTACACTTTGACTTGTCTGTTCAGTGTATTCTATAGAAGTATTGCCCAGGTGTGGTTAAAATTAGGAACTGCATAAACTCTCAGGCTTTGAAATTTTGAAAAGGATAGGTAAAGCCAGTATCTGTTCCACCTCCTGCACTCAGCACACACTGTTCTGTGCAGACGTTCACCCTTGGAGTCCTGGCCAGTCTGCCTATCTTTCTTCTGTAGAATAACTAAGTTTATATAGGTTATTTTCTGTTGAACCATCTAACATCTAGATAAAGTATGAAGTCTGTTCTGAAAGATGACCACTGTTATTAAATTCAGAAAGGGGTTTATAGTACCGTCAGAATTTTTTTAAATCCAAGGGCTGATACTGAGTGGCAGAAGTGTGTTTGAATCTCAGTGGTCAGGACTTGTTTTTGTTTGAAGCATAGCCACTTGAGCAAAACCTTGCTTCCAGTGCAGAAGCCATGTTGTTGGGCTTACCACTTGGTGCAGTCATTTTACCACAGTCTGCTTGCTGCATTATTTGAATAATTTGGAAATAAACTATTGTCATAGTCCTCTACTTTGAAGTATGACACTTTTTTATTTTTAAGTGACTACCAAAGTAACTGTAGTTTTCCATTTGAAGTCTGCTGCACTTTAAGGCATTTGGGAATCGCTTGAAAGCGTAGTTAGCAGTTGTCCAGTGTGCATTAATATGGTTAGTAAATTGAAACGTTCACCTCAACTGTGGTATATTGTTGGGTTATACTTTTTTCCTTCATTATAATGCTATAGTTTGCCTTGTTGATTATTTTACTTTCCAAACATCTTAGTTTTTAGCTGGGCTCAGAGTGTCTGTGGGTAGATGGAGGGTGAAAAACATCATACTGATGTAGCACCACCAGTAAAATTATTTTGAAGGTTTTACACCTTTGCTAAAACTGACATTTATGCTCCTTCCTACTCCACATTGACATTATTGACATTTTCCATAGAAGAACGATAGAATAATGCACCTGTAATTTCTGCATATTTAATGGAGTTGTGAGTTTGCCATCTCTGGTGAATTATTGGGAGACCTGCCTGCAGGAGCCAGGTTCAACCCACAGTGACCTCCATATAGACAAGTGCTGTCAAGTCTGTAGGATATGTGTTCATCCTGGGGCACACTTAAGATTATCACACTCTGACAGACAGGAGTCTTCAGTTGTCTGTAGACATTTTAATATTTAATTTTGTGATGAAAAATCCTCTGGTTTTTGCTTGAGTTTCACTGTGGCCCTGTCTGCCACGGTAGACTAAGGAATCTTTGCAGTGATATGAGTGAGAAGCTGTTGCAGGCCATCAGATCTCGGGTGTAATTGTTGAGCAGTGCCCCCTCTCAACCCTGTAGGGAATGGGTGTGCACTGACCTCTTGAACCCTTCTGTTGTGTCCTGTGGTGAAAGCATGCCAGCTCGTGTAGTCAAGCACCTCTTAGAAAGAGCTGTGTTTCTCTGCCATTCTTCACAGATCTGCTGTTTCTTATCCAGGCTGTGATTCAAGCCCTAGGATGGGTCTGACTGAGTAAGTCTAGGTGGCAGGGGCTGGAAGTATAAGGGGCCGAGTGACAGCAGTTTCCCCACTGGCTCTTTCAGGCATGGCTGGCTGAGGCCGCAGCTCATGCCCAGCTGTTCATGTTGTCTGTGCATTGCTGATTAATTCCCTTCCTTGCTGTTTTTCCAGTCAGCACCTCTAAGCTAACCTTCTCCTGATCTTCACTCTGCTGGCAGGACAAGAGAGTGCCCCAGGCAGCAGGAGCCGTCAGACTTGTGGTGAAATTGATGTGATGTGGTCTCCGGCAACCCGATTGTGTTTGAGAGGCCGTAAACCTCGAGGGGTAACGGTCTGCTCCTTCTGTCTGTGATTTCCCACCTTGTGCTTTCCACATCCTGGGTCCTGAGTGTGATCTTTGAATGTCCTCTTCAGAGAGCTGTTGCTTATGACTCAGAGATGGATAACCTTTAAGCAAATGAGGATTAACTATGACATTTTGGGGAAAAAAAGTGAAGTTTTTCTGTTAAGTCATTTATAGATGCGTTTGACTACAATGCACTTTAGGTTGCATATTTTTACTTTGCATGAAAGGGCTACTCCTGGGGTTTTCACTTGCCAGCATTATGTCCCAAAATGATTCTTACATTACTGCTGTGCTGCAATCTGCATGTTAATAGTAGCTTTTTATGGAAAAAAATGGTCATGAACAGCTTTCCTTTTTTGATGTTATTTATGGTTATAAGAGCCTAGTGGTCTCCACAGATGTTCATGAGGATAACAGCTTGTTTGAAGGAAGAACGTGATTAGGTGATCAGATCCAGTTGTGTGTTGTGGTGTTTCGGGAGGTCATATTGCAAGAATTGTTTCTGCACTTTTTGAATTAGCGGAACACACTGAGGTGCTCAGCTGTAGTAAATGTTCAGTGAATTTAAATTGGCATTCAGTGCATAGACTTAGGCATAATCTGAACTGAAGGACCATTTGGTTTTTTAATTCTTTTTAATTCAGAACAAAACTGCATATGGTGACTAATAAACAACAGCAAATAAAGTGATGCTTCACTCCAGTTTCACTATTACACCTAAAGAAAGGACTTGATGACATGAATTTTTTCATCCTGAAATGAACATTTTGTGACTGGTGTTGTATGTGACTTACGTTGATGGAAGCCAGGGCTGTTGACTGTTTGAAATATTTTAGAGTGATTGAATTGTGTGCAACATGTTGTTTATTCAGACTTCCAGCAATGAGTTTGATGTAAAACATTAAAAACTTTTTTTTTAAATTTGTCCTGAGGTTAAAATGAAGTCAGACAGCTTACTTTCCATGAACGTTGATGTTGCACCTTAAATGTACTGCAAGTTTTTGAAGTTTTATTTCCTAAAGAATATTTTTTCAACTTAGATCATTATTTTATTGTAACTGTTCAACCACTGACCCTTGCAGTGAAGTACTGTAATATGTTACCTTCATAGATGATATAATGTGGTTTTTATTTTGTGTTTTTGTTAACGCAGTATTCAGTCCAGTGTTCTTTCCATGGCAGTTTTCAGGGTTAGGAAAGGTGCTTAATGGAATGGAGTGTGCTGACCTTGTGGCCCCTGTCGCTTCTCCCCACAGCAGTGCCATTCCCCCCACACCAGCGCCTCTCCATGAAGGAACTGTTTGAGGATGGCAAGCCCAGGGTGGATTTGCTCAAGAGCCATCTAGTGAAGGAGGGAAGGTTGGAGGAGGATGTGGCACTGCGCATTATCAAGGATGGTGCCAACATCCTGCGCCAGGAGAAGTGCATGCTGGAGGTGGAGGCACCTATCACAGGTATTCCATGCTTTTGTCTGCATTTCTGTTTCTAAGAGAAAGCCCTCACCTTCACTGTGCACCATTCATAACACACAACATGAATCCCACACTTCCCACAGTGGTGGTGACATTGTAGGGATATTAGATGGTATGCAGCACTCAGTGGCCCTCACTGCAATGCTCACTGCCAGATGTGTCAATGTAACCCATGATCAGTGTTGAGTAGGAATCCTTGACTGCCATGTGTAACATACAGAATTACCTTCATTCACATGATGAAAACGAAATGTGTTAAACGTAGCCTGTAGAAATAATTGAATGAAAAATGTTATTGCAGTGTAAAGAGTTATACAAACCTGTACAGTTGTAACACAGCAGCACCACTGTGGAAATTGAGCACAGCATAAAAAGTTGTTTTGTATGGTTTTACGTCTTTGTGTTAATGAAATGTGTGGTTATATGTGTTGGCAGCACTGGTACGAGGTCATTAGTATGTGAAAGCAAATGTGTTGATAACGTTGATTACTTGCTGAATATATATTCATGAATAAATGTGGGTGGGCAAAGCAGAATGGAAGCACAGTAAGTGAAAGTTGTCTCAGGTGCAAATGGATTTGCGCAAATATTCAATAGACACATTAAATAGCTGCTATGTCATTTGAGCTGTCCAAATACTGATTCACAAACTGAAATATTCCCAGTAAAAGGTTCATGCCCATTACAAACTGTGTTGCGAAATAAATGTTATGCCAGTCTAAGGCAAAAAAGTGTGCCGTATAATTTTATTTTGACTGGATAGTTCCTTTAACAAGGAGTTTTATAGAGAGCTTTTTGGAATGCCTCAAGGTTGAAATAGTGTTATTGTTTAGGATAAGTTATTGAGTTGCATATAAAGGAAAAATGTGGGCTAAAGAGGTCTTCTATTGGCAATGTACTTTTAATCTATATAAGAAGTTGCAGGATTAGTCCTTTATTACTGCTGCAGTCAGTGTCTAGTCATTTCTATATTTCTTTAAGAAAATGCACTGTAACCTTTTTCTTTTAATTTTTGTGTAATTTGGAAAAAAAACATTTTCATATATTAAATAAATTGATTTGTGAGGGTTTTAATTACCATTGCTCTGATGAATGTGGCACAGCAGTCATACAGAGCAGCTCTACAGGGTGCAGTCAATCCCAGCTGCATAGCTCCTCCAGAGGGCTCAGCTAGTCCAGCTCAGTGTTTACTCAGTGCCTGCAGTAGTGAGGCCTCTCTGGGCACCGTTATTTACACGTCTCTGATGGTTTCTATTCCTGCTCGTTGTTACCAACAGCCGCTAACTCCCCTTGCTGCTCTTGCAGAGTGGCGGGAACCTGGCACACTCTCCTCATACTGCAGATGACAGAGGCCACGGTTTTTCTTTTTCACGGGATCAGGAGAGTTTGGAACAGCAGTGTGTTTTTCAGCCCTGACTCCTGGCCACTCTACCTCTGTTCTCAACCTCACTGAAGCAAGACATTGTAGGATGTCACAGCTGCTCAGTGGAGAGGGTGAAGCAGGCTGGTATCTGCAGACTCTGCTAGCTAAGGCTAGAATCTCTTGTGCTTCTAGTGTGGCAGAGCACAGTCATGACACTTCTGCCTCCAAGTCATGTTTCTGCAGAGTCTGTGCTGTTGCACTACTGTATGCATGGAAGAGCAGAGAAGTGCAGTTGCTGTCTGCAATCTGTATTATTATAAAGCTAGAGTGTGGTGCAGGCTTTCATGATGGCACCACACATATTTGTGTAGTCCATCCAGGCAGTGTTAAACTCCACTCATAATGGGACCAGTCAAAAATGATTTTCATTCACGACTCTCCTGAAATATTACAATAAATTGTAGCATCTCTTGACTCCACATAACAAATTATTAGTCTTCACATGAACTTAAGTATTTGAAAATTTTGAATACTTTATTTTGAATAGTAGTCTTGAATGGATTATTAAGTGAAATGATTTGGACGCTACTGATCAAACTGGAGACCTGTTGTTTTTACCAGTGAGAGTATGGTGCCTGCACTTTTGTGTCGGTGAGGTTCTGTTTATGTCTTGATTGTATGTCTTGTTCCTTTCCGTTTGTTATGAATCAGGTATTGCTGTTTTATAAACTGAGTGCTATAATATCATCTCTGTTTCTCTGTGCAGTATGTGGTGATGTCCATGGCCAGTTCTTTGACCTTATGAAGCTGTTTGAAGTTGGTGGCTCACCCAACAACACACGTTATCTCTTCCTGGGTGACTATGTGGACCGGGGATACTTCAGCATCGAGGTGAGTGTTTCTCGGCTTGTCTCTATCCATTTCTCACAGTCTTTCTTATACCTGGAAGATTGAGGCGAAGCCACAGGTTATGTTGGAACTGAGAACCAACTGATTCACTGCTTGGGGTCTTTTGGCCTTGTACAAAACCTGCCTTTTTTGATGAGAAAAGATGCAATCTTTCAAGGTACTTCAAAGTACTGGCAGATTAACCATTGTGAGTAACTCTACTTCAGAGTCATTTCCATAGTACTTATTTGGAGTAATGTTAGAAACAGTCACATGCAGTTGATTCATTTTTGTGTATAATCTGGCATTGTGTAGTGAACCATGCAGCTTATTGTCATTCAGTATTTGTAGTATATTTCGATCCAGGTTTACAAACCTTCTTAAAATGACACTGAATGAAGGACTAGAGTTTTTATGCAAGTTTACTTTCCAGTGAATCAGTAGTAAGTTGCACCTGAAGCTGATAACTGTACTCTCTTCTGTCCTCAAAGCAGAGAGATGCTGCTGCTAGCTGATAGGTCTCCTTTGGTAAGATTAATTAGAAATGGTGGCAGACTTCTTAGGAAGTGTGAGGGCAGTACCTTGTTTAGTGTCTAGAACAATGCAAGGTTGGGATTTAAAGTATTTTTTTTCCATTGATCTCAGCGTCCTGTAAATTTTTTTATTTTTTTATTTATTTTTTTTTTTGGTGTGTGCTCTTAGTTACTATGCAACTCAGAGACATTACTGAGCGCTGTCAACAACTAACTTGA
Organism: Arapaima gigas; assembly: GCA_900497675.1. Lineage (NCBI taxonomy): Eukaryota > Metazoa > Chordata > Actinopteri > Osteoglossiformes > Osteoglossidae > Arapaima > Arapaima gigas. Next base: position 131,498 of record UFQX01000579.1, on the reverse strand, counting down.
AGTGTATATCTGGAACATACTTTTAGCTAAGGCCCTGAAGAAATTAAATGCATGGCACACATTGTGATTTCAGACATATAAAATAAACTATATCATCATAATCATTTATCACTTTGCAAGTTGCTGGCCTTGCTGCCTTTCAGATCATATTTCACATCAGTGTTTTTGTCCTCATTATTTTTTTGGCCCTCAAAAAATTCAGTAAATTAATTTAAAAATGAGAAATTTGACGACACCAGTAAGGAAAGGAATGGCGGTCCTTGCAAAAGTACCATAAAAGAAGTTTTGATTTTAGAGCAATGGTGAATCTTCCTTTAACCTGTATCTCTTAACAGCAAACTCCTGTTTTTTGAACTGCCCTTCATTATATTTATATAATTTGACTAGAGAGCAGTTTAGCTTTGATATCTTTAGTGTTTAGGCTTCTCTCTTGGTGAGAATGACTTCAGCCGCAACTGGGTGTTTCTGGCACACCCTACTCTCAGGGTATTGAGTTTTGCCTCCTGCAGTCCAAGTTTTGCTTTTGATGGGTGCAGGGGGGGTCTAGCCAAATGTCAGAGATGAAAGCAACGGTGTGAAAGAGCAAAGGACCTTGGCAGAACGGAACTTCTAGAGCCAACTAGGGATCAGACCTACCCCCCGTCTGACTGGTGCCCTGGGGACTGAGATGTGCTGCATGGGTGAAACTCAAACGTGGCTAAAATTATTGGTACCCTTGCATTTTATTTAAATAATGCACCGTTCTTCCTAAAAATTGTTGAAATGAAGATATTTTGTCATTCGTGTGTGCTTTTTTTTTTTGGTTTGCAACGGAGTAAAACAAAAAACCTGTGAAAAGAATTGAATTCTTGCTTATTCCACAAAACCGTATCAAAATGGCCTGAACAATATTATTGGTATGCTTTAGAAGTAGAAGAAGAAATTATTGCAGTGGTACAGACTTGTCATTTATTAACACCACAAGTGTCTTTCATGTTATCACTCATTCAGTTTAAATGACAAGTGCTCACTCTGCTGTTTTGTGTCGCTGTGTGTATTACACCAAATATGAAAAAGAGAAGGAAAAACAGTTTTCTGAGGAAGTTAGAAAGAAGATAATAGCCAAGCATGGTCAACATAAAGGCTACAAGACCATCTCCAAAGAACTTGATGTTCCTGTGATCACTGTTACCAATATTATTAAAAAGTTTAAGGCCCGCTGGACTATATCCAGCATTCCTGGATGTGGCAACAAAAGAAAAATTGACCCAAAACTGAAGAGAGAGATTTTTGAAATGGTGTAGAAAGCACTTAGGAAAACATCAAAACAGATCTAAGCTGACCTTCAAGCTCAAGGCCCACCATCTGTTGCTGTCTGAATGCAAATGAGGTCCATGGTAAAAGACCTAGAAACACAAAAAAGTCCGATTGGAATTTTCCAAGATGCCTGTTGACAAGCCACAGCCCTTCTAGGAAAATGTCCTTTAGCCAGACAAAATAAAATTAGAGCTTTTTATTAAACCACACCACCTCTGTGTTCACAGAAAACAAAAACAAAAGTTTTCAAAGAAAAGAACACCATCCCTACTGCGAAACATAGAGGAGGCTGATGTTTTAGGGTTGCTTTGCTGCCCCTGGCACTGGATAACTTGAATCTGTTCAGGGCATGATGAAATCAGAAGACTATCAAGGCATTTTGATGCGAACCATATAGCCCTGTGTCAGAGAACTCTCTCAGTTGTAGGTCATGAGTCCTCCAGTAGAATGACTCAAAACATACATCAGACAGCATAAATAAGAACGAATGAGGGGAAAAAAACACTGGACCATTTGGAAATGGCCTGCTATGAGTCCTGATCTGAATCCCGTAGAATATCTGTGGTAAGAGTTAAAACTCTCAGTTGGGAGAAGCACCCATCAAATCTGAGAGAACTGGAGCATTTTGCTCAAGAAGAGTGGGCTAAATTACAAGTGTAGAAATTTTATCCAGGGCTAGACTGTGGTTGTCTCCAAAGGCTATCCTACGAAGTATTAGGTTAAAGGTACCAATATTGTTGTCCATATCATTTTCATTTGTTTTATTTTTTGATATGTTGTCATAAATGAAATGTAAAGTTTCTGTCCTATGAAATGGGTAATGTAGTCCATAGGTAGCGCTTATTCGGCATGATTACTGTCATTCAAAACTGCGCGTTTTCTCAAAAGTATTGATCAAACGCATCGAAACACAAAACTTAAATCCACAGGCCGATGAGCAGTCATACAGAACTATCTTCAGCAAAAAGAAGGAATCCTGCAACAGATGGTATGGTCCCCACAGAGCCCTGATCTCAACATAATCAAGTCAGTCTGGGAGTATATGCAAAAATAGTTCAAGTCTGCAGAAGAGCTGTGGTCAGTTCCTCAAAATGTTTGGAAGAACCTACCAACCTCTACCTTAAACTCCATGCAAGTTTGCATAAGAGAATTGATGCTGTTTTAAAGGCAAAGGGTGGTCCCACCAAATATTGAATTTGATTGAGGTTTTTTTTCTTTACTGCATTTTTTAGAAGGTTTATTGATTAATAAGTATTTATGGCATTATTGTTGAAACCATCCTCGCTTTATAGCATTTTTCCCGCAGGTGCCTAAGACTTTTGCACAGTACTGTAAATCAGACAGATGAGCATTTCTCGCACCAGATAGTGTTCAGTTGTGCATTGGAATGGACAAAACAACTGGCTTTAGTGACTTTAAATATAGCATGATAGTTCTCATTAGGTATCAGTTCCACAGCTGGAGTGCAAAATGTCTTCGAATACACTACTTATCAGAGTTTGGCTTGAATGGACTACAGCCATGGTGATTGCCGAATGCTGTGCTTAATGCTGTTAGCGAAGAACACCAAAGCATCTCTCCAGTGGGCATAGGAACAACAAACTGGACTGTTGAAGGGTGGGGAAAAAAAGGTGTCTGGTCTAATGAGTCAAGGTTCCATTTGCATCATACTGATGGAAGGGTCAGACTTTGGCACAAACAACACGAGTTCATAGAGCCCTTAATACCCACTGAAGAATATTTGAATGGCACAGTGTGTCTGGACATTGTTGCTGTCCAAGTTCATCCTTTCATGGCTACAGTTTATACACCCTCAGATGGGCACTTTCAGCATGATTAATGCACCATGTCACAAGAGACATATCATTACTGAATGGTTCCAAGAACGTGACAATTTGTTTTCATTGTTTCAATGGCCTGCATGGTTCCTGGGTGTCAAACCTACTGAAAATTTGTGGGATTGGGTAGAGAAGGCTGTTTGTAGCAAGACTGTGCAACCGTCAAATTTGCAGCAACTATACAGCGCAGTCATTTCCATATCATGAACATTTCCTCACAATGCATCCAGGAGCTTGCAGAATTCATGTCCAGATAAATTCATGCTGTTCTGAAGCCCAAAGAAGGTGCAACGTGCTATTACATAGGTGTATCTAATAAATTGCCAACTCGGCGTAGTTTATGGATACAAAATGTAACTGAATAGAGTTTAAGCATTATTGTGCCAAATCCTGCCATGACTTTGCCTTGGTGCACAATTATTTAGTCACATTTAGTCACATTTTGTTCAAAACCATTTTGATTACAACTTTCTGTCTCGTTAAATTTTTTATGTTTACAGGAGATTTGATTTTACTTTAATTACTACTTGTAATTCTACTAGGTACCTTACTCAAAGGTACAATACTTCAGTCTTTGCTGGCAAATCTTAAAACCAGGTCCTTAGCCACAGTCACCTGCAGAAATTTACCAGGCATTATCGACACCGTTGGGTTTCACAATTTAAATGCTCTGCCCAGGTGGGACTGGCAGGATCAGTAGTTTCACTCCCCATTATTCTCAAAGCACATGCAGATGAAAACTCTTTTTGAATCTCATGGTAGTGGGTGTACACCAGGAAAAGGAACAGTTCATAGCCGATTACAGAAGGCTTAAATAAGCCTTGTGTCTTATTGTAACAAAATGCTGTCGACAGTTATGGCACATGCTAGGCAAACTGTGTGTAAGTGGTAAAGCTGATGATGGGTCATGTTGCCTGAAGCAGGAGGAAGTGGTGGCTTAGACCAACTCTGCTTTAACTGTATGTGTCTTTGCCTAGAGCATTCATTTGAAAGAGTGGTCCATTTCAAGAGGTTTGGCACTTAGCTTAAAATGAGGATCTTTCCATTAACACCAACATTTACTTATCCTAGAGAGTGAAATCAAGTTTGTGAGCAAGAGTGTCATCTCTTTGACCAGAAGAAATATTAATTACCAAAATCCTAATGAGTGTAAATGAATGAATTACAGTTTCAAGCTACTGTTTATGCAAATATGACCCAGACAGTTTCCTCCTGCCCTCCCATCACAACTCAGTGGTGTCCTTGCTGCACTGCTCTGTTATTCTGCTGAACACATCTAAGCTGGTGTCAGCTTAAATGTTTACTGATATTACCGTTCAGTCTCTGAGCTCTGGTCTCATATACCATTTTGTTTGGCTAGTGAACTGCTGTAGGTTAGCCTGTATTCTTCAGGCCATCAGGAGAAAATAACATAGTTCTGCAGTGCACATGGTGTGCTTTTTGTTATGCTGCTTTTGTTTTTAGTAAAATGCTTAAACTTGGAGCAGTAACATTTGAAACAAATTTTGGCTCCACAGTCCAAGATTTTATAATACATAAAGAGTAAGACTAACCATGAAAGGGAAAATAGGTATTTCCTTAGCTGTTTAAAATGGTAATTTGCACAAAACTCATTTCCTAGTCGGTTTAAGGGTGATGGTCCAAAAAGTGCCAACAGAGTACCAATATACATTGTTGTCCCTCCTTGCTCTGACACATGTTCATAATTATTGTCTGTTTGCTTACGGACTCCATTGTTTCACTCTTTCATGTTGAATTGGCTGTTTCCAGTTGTCTCCAGTCTTTGGCCATACGAAGTGATTCCTGCTTTACAGGAAGACTTAAAGAAAGCAGCTTCATGTCGAGCTTCTTATATTTCTCTGGTTGCCAGTTTGCAGTACTAGTTTTTTTTTTTTCCTTTTTGTTTTGTTTATATGAGGAAGTAACTCTGGTCAGTTTGGACAAACTACTTCAAGGTTTACAATAAGCAAATGATATGTCCCGATTGTGGTTCTTCACTGTGGCTATAGGTCCTAAGCAGTACAGTGGTTTTCTCTCCCATTCAGTGTGTCTTGTTCCTCTGGGCCCTCAAGATCAATCATCCCACCACTCTCTTCCTCCTCCGAGGCAACCATGAGTGTCGCCATCTCACAGAGTACTTCACCTTCAAGCAAGAGTGTAAGTATGGTTCAGCACATCCAGGTGTGCACAGGAGTAAGCTTTAAATGTATAGTGAGATCCAGCCTTGACCAAAAATCTGTTGTACTTGCATATGTAGTTGTGAGAGAGTCAATGTGTGGATCTTACTCTCCTGTGTCTGTGCTAAATTTACTCTGTATTCAACAGCATTACAGCAAAGTGGTGGGAAGAAAATGTGGTTTATGTGGAACTGAGCAGTGCTTAGGTTGAATCTGGAGCAAATGGCAACATCTTTAACCCGTTGGGATTTATGCTGTTCGCTGTTTAACGACATGCCAGAGGTGATGGGGAAACTGGTATTCGTATGGGGAATTGTGCAACACCCCCAGTCCCTTTGAGCATGGGATTTGGCAGAAGTCCATCTCCAGCAGAGCCTGGTGTGGGTGGGGGCGTGGTTATGGACCAAATGTCATGCCTGTTCATCTCCACCTACACTCTAGCACCCTGAGTGATAGAGATTTACCATCTTTTGGTTTGATTCTAATTTATTTTCTAACCTATATACATTTCTCGTGAGGAAAATCTTGACAGGTCTCCTGAAAACATAGACCAGATTATTTGGCAACACGATTACTTATTCCCTCCATGTTGTCTTGACGGGATGGGATGTATGCATGCATTGCTGAAAGTCCTTTCCATTGTGGGTGTGTCTACATGAAAATCCCCACTAGTACATTACATTATTGAACATGAAGTGTTTTGGTACTTGCACAGTGACAGATGCTGTGAACCATGCTGCAGCGTTTGTGACACAAGGTGGAAGAACAGTATAACAGTGATCTTTTATGTGCAGACTGTTAGCAGGTAAGCCCCAAAAAAAATTTGCTAGGTATAAGCCCTGACAATTTGCTAGATATTATGTTACTTAAAAGGGTCTGGGGGTTAAATGGATGAATGATTATCATGCAAAACCTTGACAGGGAAATTTTTAATGCAAATTTTTTAAAATGAAAAAACTCACTAGCATGCATAGAGACTACTAGCGTAAAAAAATGAAATATTTAGTTTTGTCTGTATTAGGATCTAGCTGCACATGATGCAGATAGCAGGATAATTGGGTTGGACTGCAGGGGGTTTGATCTAAGACCCATGCAGATCCCATAAAGACTGAAACAAACTGAAAATTGCTAACAGCATGGGACTAATCCTTTCTTCTGTCTTACTAATGAACAGATGCAAATTGATTTGACAGTAAATAGAATTTAGAGGGTTTTTTCCCCCCAAAATCACCACTGGGTCATAGAAATATGGGCACAAAAGCAGCAATACAGAGAAATAACAGGTATATCCATTGCTATTCATCCAGAAGTTACTTAAATACAACTGTTCTAGAGTTTAACCAACAAAAGAGAATTCATTTTGGTCAGTCATACAAAGGGGAAATTTTGAAGTTATTCTGCAATAGTAAAATACCCTTACGTAATTAAAACTAAAAAAAGAGTAATACTGTAAAATTTTAAACTGACTATAAAGTGCTATATTAAACAGACTTTACAGTTTCTTTTTTATATAATATTTAAAAAAATTCAACTACAGTGGCATCAGGAGTGATGGGTTTAACTGGAAACTTCGTTTTACCATAGAACAATAGTAACTCCAACCATACCAGAGACAACTCAAACATGTGATCCAGTGAGAAAGTGGAAAAGAAAGATAATAGGGAGAGAAACATTGGTAGAGAGAGAAATCAGAATCCAAAAAGTGAAGCCAGAATAGAAACAATACCGCTAACACTAAACCAGTAGTAATTGTTGACAGGCAGTAATGACACCTCATAACTCCTGACTCCTAATTATACATCCCTGGTGACACTTCTCCCCCAGCATCCACTGTTGGTGCAACAGAAAGAATAAAACCTCCACAATAATTAAGAAAGTTGGTTTTAAAAAAAGGATCCACAGCAGGACACAGTGAGAAGTGATATAAATAGTATATTAATAATCATATAAAAATCAAAGCAAAAAGAAGGAAGAAAAAAATACCAACGTGTGGTCTTTGGGCAGGTGTTTTGGGTCGAGAGTCGGTAAGCAAAATCAATCTCAACAGCAGCAGAGTTTTTCCAAAAAAACAACCTAGGAACATATTTTAACTTGCAGAAATCATTTCAAATAAATGTTACCTTCAGTGTTTTCAGTAAGACCCACAATTTTCACGTTGTTGTAGTGGGTTTTATATTCCATTTCATCTAGTTTTTCTTGCTGCAACTCTACTTTCTGCTCCAAGGCATCCATTGAATTAGCTTCTGATTCCAGTGATTCCTTCAGTTCAGGGATCCTATATTCAGCCTCGCCGAAAACATCTCTCGGCTTTATCCACACAATCAGTTAAATTGGACAGTTCTATTTCCAGAACCACAACGGAGGAGGAAAGTTTCTCTAGTTCAGCAGTAGCAGCACCCAGCAGAGTTTCTATGGTGTCAAACATGTTCAGCTTCTGTTTAATTAATTCAATTAACCAACTCATTCATACTTTCTAGATGCCTATTTTGATTAAATGAGAAATCTCTCAAGCCTGCTTACCAAATCTGCTAAGGGAACGTTCAACAAAAAGGAAAACATTTTATTTTAATTCAGTGACAAAAGAATAGGCTCCTAATCTATTTGCAGGAGGAGCAGTAGTACCTCTTAGCTTGCTGTTGTCCCTTACTACAGTGCATTCAGAAAGTATTCAGACCCCTTTACTTTTTTCACATTTTATGTTGCAGTGTTATGCTAAAATTGTTTGAATTAATTTGTCCACACATCAATCTACACTCAACACCTCAATGTCAAAGTGAAAACAGGATTTTAAATTGTTTTGCAAATTTATTAAAAATAAAAAACTGAAATATCACATTGGCATAAGTATTCAGACCCTTTGCTATGACACTTGAAATTTAGCTCAGCTGCATTCCACTTCTCTTGATCAACTTTGAGACATTTCTATACCTTGATTGGAGTCCACCTGTGGTAAATTCAAATGATTGGACATGATTTGGAAAGGCACATACCTGTCTATATAAGGTCTCACAGCTGACAGTGCATATCAAGTGCAAAAATGGAGCCATGAGGTCAAAGGAACTGCCTGTAGAGGTCAGAGACAGGATTGTTTCAAGGCACAGATCTGGGGAAGGCTACAAAAAAAATGTATGCTGCATTGAAAGTTCCCAAGGGCACAGTGGCCTCCATAATTCTTAAATAGAATAAGTTTGGAGCAATCAGGACTCTTCCTAGAGCTAGACACCTGGCCAAACAGAAATTGGGGGAGAAGAGCCTTGTTAAGAGAGGTGACCAAGAACCGAATGGTCACTTTGGCTGAGCTCTAGAGATCCTGCATGCAGATGGGTAGAACTTCCAGAAGGGCAACCATCACTGCAGCACCAATCTGGGCCTCAATTCTAAATGTCACGTGGAGGAAACCAGGCACCGCTTATCACCTGCACAACCCCATCCCAACAGTGAAACATGGTGGTGGCAGCATCATGCTGTGGGCTGTTTTTCAGTGGCAGGTACTGGGAGACTGCTCAGGGTTGAGGGAAAGCTGAATGAAGTGAAGTAAGAGCTACTCTTAATGAAAACCTCTGGACCTGAGACTGGGCCAAAGGTTCCCCTTTCAACAGGACAATGAACCCTGACCACACAGCCAAGACAATGCTGGAGTGGCCTAGGGATAATTCTGTGAAGGTCCTTGAGTGGCCCAGCCACAGCCCAGACTTAAACCCAATTGAACATCTCTGGAGAGACCTGAAAATGGCTGTCCACTAATGGTCCCCATCCAACCTGGCAGAGCTTGAGAGGATCTGCAGAGAAGAATGGCAGAACATCCCCAGATCCAGGTGTGCTAAGCTTGTTGCATCATACCCAAGAAAACTTGAAGCTGTAATCACTGAGATAGGTGCTTCATCGAATTACTGAGTTATAGATTTGAATACTTATGTCAATGTGTTATTTCAGTCTCAATTTGATATTATGGGGTATTGAGTGTTGATTGTGTGAAAAGATGATTTAGTATTAACACTGCAACGTGAAAAAAGTGGAGGTGTCTGAATACTTTCTGAATGCACTGTATATCAAAAAGGAGCATAAAATACAGTTAATGCATGAAGAATCTGGGATTTGAGTACAGTGCCTCCCAGGTCACTATGAAAGTAACTTAAGTTATTGCAGGTTTTTTCCCATGGAGATGAAGACCCTAGAGAGCTGTTACTCTTGTGGTCCTGCACTTTTGATGAGAGCTCCCTCCTCTGTGACATCTTGCTAATGAGCAGGGAATGACCTCTCATCTCAACCTTTCTGCTGCAAAACGGCTCCTAGTGTAACAAATCAGGTCATTGCTCTCATGTACTTGCTCCTGTCATGTCTAAGTGGCACTTCCTAGACTACTTGTCTGCAGGTGTATATCTATAGATCACACAGAGATCTATAGATCTTTATAGTCAAACACATACAATGTGTTGATTTGCGTTGTCTCTTTGAAGCAGCTAGTCAATTTCCATTGGGCATATTGAAGTTGCTGTGTTATATACCACCTTTATTAATCACTCTTATGAAGTATTTAGAGTTTATTACAATTAGAAGTATGAGTGGATGTCACATGTCAGCATGAATGATGATGTGATGCAACACACAGGTTTCTTAAAGACATGTTGTTTTTAGGTAAAATCAAGTACTCAGAACGTGTATATGATGCCTGCATGGAGGCATTTGACTGCCTGCCCCTGGCTGCACTTCTCAACCAGCAGTTCCTCTGTGTGCACGGAGGCCTGTCCCCTGAAATCAACTGCTTGGATGATATCCGAAAAGTAAGTCTCTGCAATCCTTCAGTAATAATTTCCACCTTGCTATTTACATCCTTTAGAGATCTTAAATGTAGAAGTAACTATTGAGTTGACTACTGAGTATTTTTTTTAATGTGGAATAAAATATGAGGTCACAAAAGGCCCTAGTTGTTTTAAGGAAAGAAGTTGTTTGTCTGGTCAAACAAACTCACTTATCTTTTATAAGCACATAATTCTTGTTCCGCAAAGTTTCGAATTTGCCTAGTGCAAGTTCCTGTGAATTGTAAAAAATGCACAAAGCGGTGTTTTAAAAGGATCACAATCTATTGACTGATTTATTTATGCTGCAGTTCTGTTAAATAAAAGTATCTGTACATGTGGCAGACATGCTGAAGCTGTAGTATTAAAAGCTTAATGATCTGGGGGAGCACCTTGGAGCTTTTTTATTCCATTGCAATAATTGATTTCTGCTGTGCTGAATAAAGTTTGTTACATATTAGCTGATGTTTTCCTCAACAAAATCATAGCTTGGGTTTAAGTTACAGTGATGATTGTCATTGGATGACACAGGTAAACACATTAGCAGTAACAGAATTTTCATCTCTGCACCAACAAAAGGCGCTCAAAGTGCCTGTTGCAGAATACTGTAAATTAATACAAATCTTGATAGAATATATACAATATATCCAACAAACAATGATTAAAAAAACTTTAAATGTATCTTAGATAAAATCATGTCAAATTAAAAATACTCCTCCTGGGTGTAAGTGCTACGTTCAATTTTAGAAATACAGCAAAACCCTGTTATAAGAAGAATTTGGATATAAACTGATTGGCTCCTACCCTTTGGCTCTCTGTTCAATCACCAACATCATCTTCTGATTGTGGCAAATGATTGTTGACCCTCTCTGTATTCACCGAGTTTGAGAGCTTTGAGGCAGGCATGTGTTCTTTGTGCACCGGTGTTTAAACATGCTGCAGTGAAACAAATCTTGTCTTCTCACAGTTTAGTCTCTTCCTCTGCCCTTTCTTTGTAACTCTGCTAACAGTAGGGTTGAAGTGGGTCCTTGCAGAATTATTATTCTGTTAATATTAGTACAAATTACATTAGTAACCTGCACTTTTTTTTAATAATGGTCAGATAGTTACATTTCTAATAAATGAAAAAATAAATGATTTTTTTTTCTTTTCATACTATTAGAGTGGAAATGGAATACTGAAGAAAAAATAATGTTTTTCATTAACCTCACAATTAGGCAACCTCGCAGTTTACACAGTTAAACTTTTTGGATCCTACTTATTGCAGTATGGGAGGGTTATGCTGTTTTCCCTTTTATATTCTTGAGATATGACCAAATTTCACTGATTTTTCTGAACAGGTACTGTTGAGAAATATAGTGCTCTTCTGCACAGTTTGACACTTATAAAAGAGTAACAGTGGTACTGTGACAGTGAGTAGCTCTTGCCCTTTATGGTCAGGTGAAAGTTTTTATCTCCATTTAGTTTGTAGGGAATTTACGTATTCTCCCTCTGTTCATGTGGGCTTGCTATGGATGTTTCTATTTCTTCCTACAGCCCAACGATGGGTTTGAGGTGAATTTGACAAGTCTAAATTACCTGCATTATGTCCCTATGTGAGTGTATATGTTTGTGATTGCCCTGTGGCAGACTGGCATTCCATCAGGGGTGTACCTTGCCTAGTGTAGTGCCCTGTGCTTCTGATGTATGGTTTAGATTACTGAGACTCTGTGTTAGGATATCTATTGCGAGTTGTTAGGAGTACCTAAAAATTTACGCTTTGCTGTCTAGATTTTATGGTTGGAGACGGTGAGAATGGCTGAATTCCCCCACCTTCCCCCGGTTTGTGTTGCTACAGTTTGTGGGTCAGAGTCCTTCTTCTGCTCATTGTCATCTGTATTGTGTTTTGCAGTTGGACAGGTTCAAAGAGCCACCAGCATTTGGTCCCATGTGCGACCTCCTTTGGTCTGACCCTGGGGAGGATTATGGTAGCGAGAAGACTGCTGAACACTTCAACCACAACTCTGTCCGTGGCTGCTCTTATTTTTTCAGGTAGGAGTCATATGATAGAACCACTTCAACTAAGGATCATCTTGTTAAGTATTAGCTGTGAAGTATCTTTGCTTACAGTACAATGCTGCAAAATGAATACAGACGATGATACAATGTTTTTGAACCTTTGAGGAATATCATTGAGGAATATCAAATGGCCACAAGAAATAAAGAACATCGATATACTGTGAAATCACAACAAATGTATTGATTTCCAGACAGTTTGACATTCAGCATGCTTCACTTGTGTATTTGTGTCTTCCCTTTCAGTTACCTTGCAGTATGTGACTTTTTGCTCAATAATAACCTGCTGTCAGTAATACGAGCGCATGAAGCCCAGGATGCAGGGTAACTATTTGGTATATTTTTAAACAGTTTATGGTTCCTCTCTGTGTTTGTCATAAATTCACTTTGTCTTTTGACATAACGGAGGTCCCTGCAGTTGAATGTACTTCTCTTACTTGGTATTTTTCCCTATTTTACCCTCCCTGTCAAGGTATCGAATGTACCGAAAAAGCCAGACGACGGGTTTTCCTTCGTTAATCACTATCTTCTCAGCACCAAATTACCTAGATGTTTACAACAACAAAGGTGAGCACATATGACAGGTGATAGGGGGTCTCCACATTAACCTTTTAGCTTGTAAGTGATTAATGGTGATCATTAGCAGCTTTTGGCTGTGTGAGTATGTGTGTACTCTCTCATCTCTTTGAGGGAACAAGAGAAGACATATGAGTCTAGGGGTGCTGATTACAAGAGAACCCACCAGTTCTTTTGTATCCTTGTGTTGTGAGAGCTTTAACCTCTTTCTGTTGCCTAAATCCCAACTGCGGTGCCCTTCTACTCCCAGAATGGCCTTAGGAGTCACCACTTGCTGCATGAGCAACAGGACACACATTCTACTCTTGCCTAGGCTATTGGCAGCACTCTGTGTCAGCTTATTTTAAAATTTATGCCAAATCCAAAGCCCAAGCCCATATGAAGAACAGGAAGTGGTTACCCCCAAAACCCTGAAGGACACCTGAGTACTTGCCGGTGGGTAACAGGTCCTACATCTCATTGCAGCTGCTGTGTTGAAATACGAGAACAACGTGATGAACATCCGACAGTTCAACTGCTCCCCTCACCCCTATTGGCTGCCCAACTTCATGGATGTCTTCACGTGGTCCTTGCCCTTTGTGGGTGAGAAAGGTGAGGCTCTCATCTTCTACCTGTACCCGTGATTATGTCTGTGGGTTGTTTGATTACAGAGGCCAGGATGTCTCTCAAACAGCTAAATATTTAATACTAGTTCCTAATTTGCTCAATAACTGCCCAGCTGTAACTCAGAGCTATAATGCTACAGCAGAAAGTCATCTGCAAGAAATCAGTAAATTAAAAGTTAATGTATTGTGTGAGTAGCTTGTTCTAGGACTGTATTACTTTGCAATGTAAATCTGTGGAGTACAGCAGCCTATAAGGGTCATAGTTAGCTAATAAATAATAATTTCGCTTAAGAACTCAAGAGTCAAAGAGTTGCATCTTGGGGAGTTCTGGTACTGTGTTTATAGTCCTAAATATTATGCCCTTGATAATTTTGAATGAAAGTTTCAAACAACTCATAGATGACACAGTTATATGCAGATTGAGTTAGATAACCAAATCTTTTACTGAAAAGCCAAAAGGTGGTTAAAAAAATGCAAGTGTAAAATTTTATATTTCAGCTCTGAGACTCATACTGAGGGTTAACACAGCTGTAATGCTAACCCGCATGTTCACTGTTTCCTCACAGTGACGGAGATGCTGGTGAATGTACTTAACATCTGTTCTGACGATGAACTCATGTCTGAAGGAGACGACACTTGTGAAGGTAAAAGTAGCTGTTTGATGTTCTTGTCTTTTTTTTGTCTTTTTTTGTCTTTTTTTTGAGTGGGAAGCTTAAAAATACTTACGACTCAAAACGTGACTTTAAAATGTTAGTTTTTTACCAGTTTTATGAGTCTGTGTCAATGTGAAATATATTTGTTAAATATAGGTTTAAAGAACTACATGGTCATTAAGAATAAGCCATTTTTTAAACGGTTTTCCTATCTATCAGGCTAGTCATATAGTTAGTTGTTTAGCTGAATTTCAACTTTTCCATTAAGCATTATTGCCCAAAGTACAGTACAGATATGCAACTCCATGTACTTATGTGCCCTTATGATGTCATAAAAATTTTATGCATATTGCTTTTGATACAAACACAGCACACACTGCTGTGCTTAGGCCACCCTTGTGAGAGCAGAGCTGATGATGGCTGTTCCTGCAGACCCTAGTCAAGAATCTGCCCAAAATGTGTGCAAGCTTTTATTTGACTTTTTTAAAAGGATCCTAAATCATTTCCCTCATTTATTTTTACTTGTTGCACTGGCCAAAAGCAGCGCTGTACAAATATGATGGTCCTGTAGAAGGTAAGGATAGAGTGCAGTGATGAAGTTGCTTCTCAGGCTGGCAGTACACATATTTTTGGCAATTATGTGTTTCATGTGATAAATATTTTTTGATCGGTAGTATGCACATCTTATAGTCCATACCACCCTTGAGACTATATACTTCCTAGGATTGGCTATATTTTACATGGTTCTGTTTGGAGTTTGTGGGAAATATAAAGCTGAAAATGTCATGTATAGGTCTAAATTTTGGTTAGCAAACGTACCACATAAAATAGTGCATTAGCTTCTGTGTACAGTATTCTTTCACGTTCCTGTTTTAAATGTTGTTAGCTTTAATGAGCTGTGAAGTAGCATGAACCAGATCTTGACAAGTCAGCTGTCTGTTGATGAATAGTTGCTGTGATGTCTGGAGAAGATCATGTATGGAAGCTTGTGATGTTAACTGTATGTAGATATAATACATGGCCCAAAGTATGTGGAGACTTGAACACCACATCTATATGTGCTTGTTGAACATTTAATTTCAAAACCGTAGGCATTCAGGAAGTGTACTTGATTTTGGAACAAGGCTGCAGGGATTTTCTCCCATTCAGACACAAGAGCTGTCAGGTACTGATTTTGGGTGATGGGGTCTAGCTCACAGCTGGTTGTGACTATGCATCCTACATCCTACTCACTATGCATGCAGGCAGGTAGCATCTCCTGGTATGTGCCAAACACTCATTCGTCTGTCAGACTGCCTGATGGTGAAGCGTGATTCATAATGCCAGAGAACATGTTTCCACTGATCCAGAGTCCAAAGGCAATGCTTTACATCACTCCAGCCAACGCTGGGCATTGTGCATGGTGAACTTAGGCCCGTGTACAGCTACTTGCCCACAGAAACCCAGTTCATGACATTGCTTCGACAGGCAGTTTAGAACTTGGCAGTGAGTGTTGCAAAAGTATAACAGGGTGGAAATTTGACAAACTGATTTGTTGGAAAGGTGGCGTCCTGTGACAATGTCATGTTGAAAGTCACTGAGGTCTTTAGTACGACCCATTCTACTGCAAATGTTTGTCTAAGAAGACTGGATGCCCCTTCGTTTGGTTTAATGTACCTACTGGTAATGGGTGTGGTTGAAATAGCCACATTAATATGTATGTTAATAATATGCCTATTAATTGGAAGGGGTGTCCACATACTTTTGGCCATGTGGTGTAGCTCAGTCTTTGATTATCCTCACTACAGAGAGCACCATGACAGAGGACTTGGGTATTATTTGTGAAAAGGCAGAGTCCACCTGCTAAAGTCATTCCACTGATAAAATGCCGTGATTATCATACCTTATTTTAAATTTCTTGCAAAAAATATGAATATGCTTCTACCTCTACAGACCCATACTGGGTTAATGACAGAAGAAAAAGGTTCCAGATTTTCCTCTCGACCTTTTCATGCAAAAATAAAGATCTAAGGATTTGTACAGATGTCAAAAGGCTGTCAGCCATATTTTAAAATTGTCTAACATCTGTTATATTCTGATAACTGCTAAGGAAAAATTTTTGTTTTGTACTGTATTTGATGGTGATTGTCTTCACTTGAGTAAAGTGTTCACAATTTTACCAGCATATTTGAAAAATAACTGGGCAGGAAAACGGCCACCTGAAAGGATGTATTTGAGCTCATTCATCTATTTAAAATCGGAACACCTGAGCTTTGTGTTGTTCTGGTACAGCCCTCCTACAAGCGTGTCCTCCTACAAGCATATTTCAAAGACCTTTTCTTGGCAACAGGCATATGTAACTCTTGAACTTGCACTCTGCCTATTTATTTTCAGTAGAAGTAGTGGGTATATCACATACAGCATGACTGTATTCACCATGCTTCACTGTGTTCTGTCATGTAGCAGTCTGACAAACAAGGTTGGAAAAAGAGAAACTTTAGAGGAGACCAGGACCACTGTATTTTGGTTAGATAATTTCTCAAGAAAAACTTGTTAACAAGGATAGATGTACTGAAACTCTTTCTTTAACAGGTGGCACTCCAGCTGCACGGAAGGAAGTCATCAGAAACAAGATCCGTGCCATTGGCAAGATGGCCAGAGTCTTTTCTGTGCTCCGGTGAGCCTCTGTTCCTTAAAAATCTAGCCCAACTACATGGGGAATAGTGGGTTTGAACATAGCCAGTATAATCAAGAAAGATGATTTCAGAGGTCTTGAGGGCTTGATCTTTTATTTTTGTGTCATCTGAATAAGAAAGTTCTGTACATTTCCTCAGTTTGGCTTCATAGTCAGGATACCTCAGATGCCGTTTCTAAATTCTGTGTATTTCACTCTCACATGTGTTTTTGTATTCACAGAGAGGAGAGTGAGAGTGTACTGCAGCTTAAAGGGCTGACCCCCACAGGTACCCTGCCCCTGGGAGTACTGTCTGGTGGCCGGCAGACCCTACAGAGCGGTAAGCACCATTGACTGCATGTCTGTTTTCATATCCAGGGCACAGAGTAGCAGGGCTTTCTGCCCTAATTTTATTTAAGCACTGTAATTTTTAAGGTTTCAAGACATTGAAGAATTGCGCTTATGTGCAAAATTAGCACATTAATTTGAAAACGGCATCATTTTCAACCTTTATACCATTAACAAGTTCTTTTTGTGAACATCCAAATATATGAATGACTACAGTGTCAAAATATAACCTGTTTGTCTTAAGGATATGCAATACTGTGGAAATGTCTTCGGTACTTCAGATGTTTCACAAAGTTAGATTTAAAAAAATAATTAAATCTTCTGCATTAATGTATCAATAGGAATGAGCATATTATTTTAGATTTCCAAACGTTCCTTTTGTAAAAAGTGAAATATTACAGTGTGATTTTTCTCGTTAAAGTGAGATAGTAATAGACCATTTTAAACAAATTTGATGTCTTTGGTGGCATATAGCCCAGTGCAGGATTAAACAAGTATGACAAACATATGCTAATGATCAATGAGTAGATAGAATAAAATAGTGAAGGGCAACCATACTAAAAAGATGAGGTTGTGGAACATGTGACAATTAAACCTTGTTACACCATGGCAAGAATGAGCATAGCAACAAGACACACGGTGATTATCCTGCATCAGCAAGGTCTTTCCCCAGCAAGAACTTCCAGCAGGCAGGTGTGTTGCTGTGCTGTCCAAGCTCTTCTACAAAAGCGCAAACAAACGGGCAAGGTTGAGGGCCAGAAACGCAGTGGTCGGCCATGGAAATTGAATGCAGGCAACAAGAGACACTGCTATTGGCTTAAGACTGGAAGAAATCACCGGGAGTTTGGAGAAGTCTTGTCAGAAGTGATCTTCGTGGAACAGTTGTGAGCAAAAAGTCATTCTTCCGAATTGGAAACAAAGCTAAGCAACTTGCTTAAACATGAAAACACAAGAACTTGGGTGCAGAAAAATGGCAGCAGATGCTCTGGACTGAAAAGTCAAAATTTGAAATTTTTGGCTGTAACCAAAGGCAGTCTGTTCTCTAGCCCTTCAGCAGACACTACATGTATGAGTGTCTCTAGACAACAGTAAAGCAAGATTGCAGGCCCCCTGCAGGTTTTGGACTGCATTTCTGCAAATGGAGATGCTGATTTTGTCAAAAAGTAATGACCACCCTCACAGGCCAATTTTTGTCAGCCCATCAGGGAGGCATCTGATCGGTTCCAAATTCATTCTGCAGCATAACAATGACCACAAACACACATCCAGTCAATAACTATCTGCGGTGAAAAGAAAAACAAGGAATTGAAATAGATTTTATGGCCCCCACAGAGCCCTGATCTCAACATCATGAAGCCAGTCTACGATTACATGCAGAGACAGAAGCAACTGAGACACTTGAAGTCTGCAGAAGAACTGTTGCAAGTTCTTCAAGATGCTTGAAAGAATCAGCTGAATATTTTGAAAAACAGCACACAAGTTTACCTCAGAGAATTGGTGCTTTTTTTAAAGGCCGCACCAAATATTTATTTGATTTATGGTTTTTCTGTGTTAATGCACTTTATAGGAATTTTACTGATTAATAAAAACTACTCATGACATTATTTTTGGAAACATTTTACAACATTTTTCAGAAGTGCCTAAAACTTTTGCACAGTACTGTACATTTTATGCAAATTTAACATGAGTATTACAGTATTTTTTTAGTTTCTTTTGGAGTAACTTTTCAGTACTTCTGAATTATTTACTCTTTAAATACAGTGGTGCTTGAAAGTTTGTGAACCCTTCAGAACTTTCTATATTTCTGCATAAATTTGACCTAAAATTACATTTTCACACAAGTCCTAAAAGTAGATAAAGAGAACCAAATCAAACAAGAGTCAAAAAAATAGACATGGGCATTTATTTTTTTTGAGGAAAATGATCCAATAACACATATCTGTGAATGGCAAAAGTATGTGAACCTTTGCTTTCAGTATCTGGTGTGACCCCCTTGTGCAGCAAAAACTGCAACTAAATGTTTCTGGTAATTGTTGATTAGTCCTGCACATCAGCTTGGAGGATTTTTAGACCATTCCTCCTTACAAAACAGCTTTTTCCACGTTTGAGGAAGTGTATCATGGCACGGACAAAGGAGATTTCTGAGGATCCCAGAAGAAGAGTTGTTGATGCACATCAGGCTGGAAAAGGTTACAAATCCATCTCTAAAGAGTTTGGACTCCACCAATCCACAGTGAGACAGATTGTGTAAAAATGGAGGAAATTCAAGACCATTATTACCTCCCCAGGAGTGGTCGACCAACAAAGATCACGCCAAGAGCCAGGCGTATAAAAGTCTGTTAGGTCACAAAGGAACCCAAGGTAACCTCTAACCAACTAAAGGCCTTTCTCACATTAGCTAATGTTAATGTTCAAGAGTCCACCATCAGGAGGACACTAAACAGCAATTGTGTGCATGACAGGATTGCAAGGAGAAAGCCGCTGCTCTCCAAAAAGAATATTGCTGCCCGTTTGCAGTTTGAACAATGTTTTGTGGATGGATGAAACCAAAATAGAGCTTTTTGGTCTAAATGAGATGCATTATGTTTGGAGAAAGGAAAACACTGCTTTCCAGCTTAAAGACCTCATCCCAACAGTGAAACACGTTAGTGGTAGTATCATGGTTTAGGCCTGTTTTGCTGCATCTGAGCCAGGACAGCTTGCCATTATTGATGGAGCAATGAATTCTGAATTATACCAGCAAATTCTAAAGGAAAATGTCAGGAGCTGAATCTCAAGAGAACGTGGGTCATCCAGCAAGGCAAAGACCCTAAGCATACAAGTCATTTTACCAAAGAATGGTTAAAGAAGAACAAAGTTAAGGTTTTGGAATGGCCAAGTCAAAGTCCTGACCTTAATCCAATAGAAATGTTGTGGAAGGACCTGAATCGAGCAGTTCATGGGAGGAAACCCACCAACATAACAGAGTTGAAGCTGTTTTGTAAGGAGGAATGGTCTAAAAATCCTCCAAGCTGATGTGCAGGACTAATCAACAATTACCAGAAACATTTAGTTGCAGTTTTTGCTGCACAAGGGGGTCACACCAGATACTGAAAGCAAAGGTTCACATACTTTTGCCATTCACAGATATGTGTTATTGGATCATTTTCCTCAAAAAAATAAATGCCCATGTCTATTTTTTTGACTCTTGTTTGATTTGGTTCTCTTTATCTACTTTTAGGACTTGTGTGAAAACCTGATGTAGTTTTAGGTCAAATTTATGCAGAAATATAGAAAGTTCTGAAGGGTTCACAAAGTTTCAAGCATCACTGTACTTCTCTGCATCTGAGAAACGGAGAATACTCAGTCGGTGAAGTAAAATTGCAAAGGAGCATTTTTCTGTGTAGCAAGACCACCTCGCTTTGCTGTCTGTGTGTCTTAAGAGGATCGATTATCAACAAGACTCCAACAGGCCATTTCTTCCCATTGTAATCTTTAGCAGCAGCAGCTTCTGCCACAGAAATCCGCCAGTTGCCCTGGCTCATGTGGAACATGTCTTTACATTGCCATGCAGCAAAAGAACCTCTTTCCTGCCCTCAAGGGGAAAAACAGAAATTCATCTAATCCCTTCCCACATCAGGTCTAGATAGAAGTACTGTAGGATATTTTGCCATATGTTTCACCTGATGTGTCCCTATGCTCTTCAGGAGGTTATTCCTCACACCCTCATTTCCATTTATTAACCCCCTGGCTACTCCCAGCTCTCACTTTCCTCATGTTGCAATCCCCCTTGACCTAAATTTACTTTGCCTTTGAGATAATTAGCATGTGTGATCATTTGCGTGTTGTCAAGCATTTAATGGTGTTTCCGGACTGGCAGGATGGTCATGAGCTATCTTGGGTGTAAGGGAGAGTAAAGGTAGACTTACTAGCTCTTTTTTTGCCACATTAAAATAATATGCAACTTGATAAAGTACATTGTAGACATTCACATTAGCATTATAGGTGAGATAAGATGATTTTCGAGAAAGATTTAGGTAGAACTGCCATGGATAGTTGGTACCACTCAATGGTTTTGCACTGCAGAAACTAATCTGGCTGATATTGCCTGCCCCATTCAGTTAAGATGGAAATGAAACAGTGCCTGTACTGCATGAGAGTCTGCATGGTTCTCTTGAGTTTAAGCATCTGATCAGCATCCTGCTTGTTTGCCGTGACACCGCAAGTCAAAGACATCTGTTCCACAGTGCAGGGGCAATTCCCAGGGACTTAATTGCAGCACCAAGTGAAAACTCCTGATGCATGTCATCTGTTGTTGTTGCTGCTGCACACACAGTACCTCTCTTTACATATCATTCTCACCATAATATTGCTGTCAATTGTTGCTGGGAGCTATCTTTGACCACATCATGGTAGCCTGTACCTCTTTTACATTAAAGGGTGATCACCTTCTTGAGTTAAAATCTTGCTTCCTACTTTTAAAGTTTTACTGGGACATTTTGGCCTTGTGTGGTATTTGATAATTCAGGCCAGCCATATCGTAGCATATGTTTTTTTTTTTCCCCCCCTCAGGGGTAATGTCTATGTTTTTGAGGAATGTGATGGAATGTAATGGATGTCTCTCGTTGCACTGATATTTGAATTCACTCTTTTTCCATTCATTCTTGGCATGACTCAACTACTCACACTTAAACAGCCACCATAGAAGCAGAAGAGGCACGAGGTAATGCAAGCAGTATGTGCAAGCCTTTGTGTGTTCTCCTTTGTCTAACCCTCTCCCCATCTCTCACATGGGTTCACCTTCAATCAGTCTGTCTCAGTCTGTGTCATTCCTCTCTCCTGTCATTGTGTGTTTTTCATCTTGGTTGTGTCAGTGCTAGTATGTTGGGAAGGGCCACTCCTGCACCACCAAAGACGGCCACTTCACAGGGATTTTAGTGAAGCCTGAGCTGATGCCAATGTGCCAGAACACCCACACTTCATGATGATACTGTAACATGGGCCTTAATGGTAACAAAATACAGTTTTGCAGCATCCTTAGATCATGCCCAGAAGGCAGACATAATCTCAGTACACACACACCACTCCAGATAAGTGTCAACCCTTATACTAGATTGCTTGAAATAAGCTGAGAAAACACCTTTGGAAGAGTAAGGAAAATACATTGGTTGTTTTATTATATATTTCTTTGCTGTTGATTTATAAAGTCATGTTGTGATTGCTCAGTGCTAGATTAGTATTTGTAATTCAAGTGCAGTGACTACCTGACTCATGATGTAGGGTGCCCAGGCTCATATTTCACCTGCTGAATAGTAGCTAAGTCTTCCCCAGAAGAACATGCCTCTTTGTGCACAGTGGTGCTCTTAACCAGGGAGCCTGCAGTGGCCCAGCCCTCCAGCAGGTCCTCCTCCATTTCAGTAGGTATTTATAGAAGCTAATCTCATTACATTTGCTTACCACTTAGTGCAGTGTGTTTATCACAAAAGAAAGCCCTTTTGCCTTGGGCTGGGTTCACACACATCAGGCACCAACAGTTGTTCACTCACAGACACGCATGCCCCATCTGTGCTACCCTGGCTCACTGCCTGACTGTGGCTGGACTCCTGGCTGTGCAAGGGGGCTGTACCCACCTATGGTATAGCAACTTTGGCTGTCCTCTTTTTTACATACGAACTAAGTGGGCTTAATTTTTGTTGCCTGTCTGTGTTTGATGTTTTATGATTTGCACTAACAGATATATTTAAAAAAAACACCTGTCTGTAAGCACATGGTCTGCAGTTAGTCCCAGTGACTGTGACATACAACAAAAACCCTGATATGATGCGGATCTCTACTCAAACCCCTCTTTTTCAGACAGTGGAGTGGGGGTATTTATTCAGTGTGTGGACTGGTTCATGGGCTGCTTCCCAGGCTATGTAGTTCAGAGCCTGACTTCCCCTGAGTGGATCAGTCACTCAGTTCCTTTCGGATTTAGGCCAGATACCAGCTGGCATTTCCTTGCATTTATTTCATTATTTGAAGTTGCTTTAGCAGGAGGTGTTTTTTAAAGCAGTAACCACCTGTTCACCTGTAATGTTCTGTGTGTTGAAAGTGTTGTTGTGTAACTGTTTAGTTTGCAGAAACCGATGTCAGCTGTCAAAAGAAGAAATTAATGCATTTAACATTCCCCATATCTGATGCCTGTATGCTTTCATGTTACTGCACACACACTCAGCTGCATTCACCGAGCATATGCAAATTACTGAGCACTTGATTCTTTAAGGCTTATCTTTTTGAGACCAAGTGACTAACTTTTGCTTCTATTGAGCATCTCTGGCAAGCTTCTATTATGGTACCTATGCTAATTAAAATTTATCATGTGATCTTTCACTCACTGTTTGTGTTATCATAGTTTGAGTGATATCATGCAGATATACAGTACTGTGCAAAAGTGTTAGGCAGATGAGGGGAAAAATGCTAAAAAGCGAGGATGATTCCAACAATAATGCCATAAATACTTATTAATCAGTAAACCTTCTAAAAAGTGCAGTAGACAACCTCCATCAAATCAATATTTGGTGACACCACCCTTTGCCTTTAAACCAGCATCAATTCTCTTATGCAAACTTGCATGCAGTTTAACGTAGAGGTTGGTAGGTTCTTCCAAACATTTTGAGGAACTGGCCACAGCTCTTCTGCAGACTTTAACTATCTCTGCATGTACTCCCAGACTGACTTGATCATGTTGAGATCAGGGCTCTGTGGGGACCATACCATCTGTTGCAGGATTCCTTCTTTTTGCTGAAGATAGTTCTGTATGCCTGAGATTGGGTGTTTGAGGTCATTCTCAGGCTGCAGAATGAATTTGGGACCCATCAGGAAGGTTTCTGTAGATAAGAATCTACCTGTACTTTTCAATAGACATTGAAGCTGCATGCCTAAAACGTTTGCACAGTACTGTAACTCACAACATAGTCAAATAACTCTTTAATGGATTCTTCAGTAATGGCCACAGAGGTTGTTGCTCTGTTCACTCTGCTATATGCTGGATTTCTGCTGCTGATTTTTATATATTGCTTACTTTACTATGTTGTTTTATAATGTTATGGTATAATGTAACCTGTGCATAGGTTCAAACAAAACCCATTTTAAGACGTCAACTGCAGCTTTGGCAGCAAAAAATTGGTAATTTGCATGTGATTCCTCCCATCCCCATCCATTTTCTGTCATGAACCATTCTTGTTCAGCCTTTTGTACATGCCAGGTTTTCCCCTGTGAGACTGGGGAGGAGATGACTCATGTTTCTGCTATCTCAAACACTAACCAGCAGTGTCTGATACTGACCCCTGACAGACAAAAACAATTGAACTGCCCAGCCCTTTCACCATAAAAGCTGCTGCCATCTCCCTGTGAGCAGATGTACTTTTGGCCCCCTACCACACCCAATTTCTCCTGGGCCTCCTCCAGGCCTTCTCTCTCATAGCTGTTATTCAAACACCTTCTAAATTAGATTATGTTGTTGGACTCAAGATCTCATGTGGGGCCACTGTTGTTGAGAATATTATTTGAAAGTCCATTACTGGTGTCTGAAACAGAGATGACATTAGATTAAGGTTATAGTATGAAGCATCTCTCTGGAAACAGGTCTTCCAGCCAAGCAATCAAAGGCAACCGTACTCAGAAGGTGGTTACAGTGGTCTGGAGTCATGTTTCATTTTCCCCTACTATTTCTCTTCCTTTTTTCTCTCTGAATCCCACTGTTGTCCTTGCAGCCATCCAAGGGTTTTCTCCCCAACACAAGATCCGAAGCTTCGAGGAAGCGCGTGGTCTGGACAGGATAAATGAGCGGATGCCCCCTCGCAGAGATGCCCAACAGGCTGACAGTGCTTCGCTCAACTCCCTCAATGCAGCCAAATGCCCCAGGAACAATGGCACGGATCCCCCTATGCAGTAACAATTGCTCATACAGCCCCCTTGAACCCCTCACTCACACACCTCCACTGTTTTTTTTTTTTTTTTTTTTTTTTTCCCCCCCCCTCTCTAAAAGCCTGGAAAGGCCTCTTCCTC
>UFQX01000579.1:68214-106467 GCA_900497675.1 Arapaima gigas | reverse complement strand
CCCCCCCCCCCCCCCCCCCTCTTTTTTTTTTTTTTTTTTTTTTTTTGTCCCCCCCTCTCTCTAGAAGCCTGGAAAGGCCTCTTCCTCAGCCACTTGCTGCAGGCTAAGAACAGTTTGGCTCAATACAAATCCACTGCTGCATCTATGGCAACAATAAACAGATTAATTTGTCTGTCTTTATTACATGATATATATTAGGTATAACTATAATGTTAAAGATTAATAACATGAAAAGTGGGGGGGGGAATGCCCACCGTTAGCATCAAATGCACATTGGGACATTTTATAAGTTTGGCTTTATGTATGGTACCATGAAAAGGACATATTTACTATTAAAGATTTTTAGCTTTAAGTAATTTGACCTAGTGTTGTTTTGTGTGTTTGGGAAAAAAAGGATCGATAGACCAAATATATGTACATATTTTGTTTTCATGTAAAGGATTTATAATGTTTGAGTTGACCAAGAAACAGGAAGTGTCACTTTATAAATCCAAAAAGTTAGGGATTTAGGAAACCTGCTACAACCTTAGTTGCTTTAATACTGTGGGTAGACAATCATCAAAACAACTTCAATAGATGCACTTATCAGAGCTGCTTTGCTTTCACTGTTTTAGACATATTTATTAATGTATGTTTCTAAGTGTTCCCTTATTTAAATGTGGGAGTTGTAAAATGTTCATTTTTTACAGTGCGTCTACTAGATAAGTTGTTCATAAAATGAAAATTCAGAATTGAAATCGTAGAAATCCAAAAGGGGGTGGGTTGGGGTTGATCTCTGGCATATCTTTGTCTAGTAATTAGCAAGGTATATTTTGGTTTTGGGCTATGCCAAGCTATGTTTTTTCCTGGCTTGTCCCCTCCCACCTTTGCCTCCAACACGTCCTGGAACCTGTCTGCTGCTTTGGCCATGAGTGCGTTCCCCTGATGAGGGGCGAGAGGGGACACTTGCAGTATTACTAAACCAGAGCAAGATGCAAAGGCACATAATCGTCACTGTTCCATCTGTGCTAAGATGTCAGAACTCCTGGAGGTGATGACATTTTTAGGAGGTGCGTTGAAGAGGGGCATTGCTGGTCTGACGGGTGCAGTTTTGCAAGGACTTAGTATGAAGCTTTTTGATGAAAAGCATATTGCTGAATAAATGCACCACAACAGCTAGGGGAAAACAATTCTGTTTCCTTTGCAAACATCAGTCATGCCAAAAAGAAGAGACAAATGTTTCCATGCCATGGGCTGTGACAGGATGGCAAAGGCAACAGAAGCATAATTGATACAAGAGCACCTAATGTCTCTAGAGCTAAACTGTTTAAGTTGGGGCAGTTAACCCTTAAGTTGTTAAGTCTATCTCTGACTGCTGTTGATTTTTTTTTTTTTTTTTTAAAAACTCTTTAGAAGTACATTGGGGTAGTCTGTTTACAGGAGAGTAGAAAGTGAATAGCAGGCCTATGAAGTGGTGTTTTGATAGTTCTCAGCCAAAACGAGTAACAGCAGACAGTAAAATGTTGCAATGCAGGCATGTCCACAAGCAGCAGACCAGACTGAAGTTCACAGACATATAGATCAGCACAAAGTAAAATCTCCTGAATAAATTTTTATTTCCTTATACATGTCAGTTTTTTCCTTGCATCTGTGTATTGGAAAAAAGGGTCTGATTTCTCTATAATATTGGAGAGCTTTTTTAGTGCATTTCCCATTGCAGCCAGATCACTTTTTTCTCAGGCTTGCAATGCAGCCGATAACAGTAAAACCTTGAGAGTCTTATTTTAAAAATCAGCTTTTTAAAAAAAATTTCTTCAAAATGGATCTGCTACCTGGTCCTGCAGTCATGGAGTACAAAAATGTAAATGTTCATTTTTGTAAATTCTAATGTGCATGTCGTTTCTATTTAAAAACATTGGCTTCATGCACTCCTGCTGCCACATACCTGAAAATAAAAAGTTTGTTTTGGTTTTAAGGATATTCCTGTTTGTTTTTGTTGGTCCATTTCTGTATTAATAAAGCATGGGGGGGTAATGAGTGCACATAAGTGGTTCTAGTTTTTTTTTTCCAGGCCATAGTGTATTTATAGAATCTGGGATCAGGAAGTTCCAGTGTGATTTTGTATGTTTATGAGCCATGCTTGTGTTGCAGAAATGTGTCATGTGGTTTCTGAGGGAAAGACCTGTGTGAGATCAGCAAAGCTAAGAGGAGATTTCACACAATGTGACCCCATCACTAACAGCATTGTTATTCCAGTACTGTCACAGCAGGGCACATTCCCTGTCTCATCAACTGCCCATTCTTATCTAGCAGAGGTGTTTTCATATGCATTTGAATTCAGACAAAATAGGTGCATGAGTGGGGATATGAAGGGCCATTTAGCTGCCTGCATTTCTGGCTTTCTGTTTGAATTTTTAAATTGTTTGTGCAGAAATTTAAGGATTTCCTAACAGCTGTAAAACAGGCAAGGGAAAAACCTTTTAAAATACTTGTATTGCAAGACTTCCAAAAAATCTTGAATTATGTAAATGTGCTCCAACAAATAAAAGGAAATTTATTTTAAAAAGTCTTCTTTGTTTGCACAAATGACATCTTCTAAATTCAATTTCACAGAACATTTTGCCCATTTGAATCTGTACAAGAAACTAATATGGCTGTAAGTTAAGTTCTTTAACCACCTAGCCGTGTGATGCCCCTGAAATTTGACAGTGACCACCTCCAACTATCCATCTGATGTGAAGAAATTTGTTACTGTTGGAATGCAAAGGCTTTTTCCACAATGAGCGTAGTTCATGAAAACCTGTAATCCAGATTGTAGTAAAACTATCTTTTGATTACAATTAAGAGGGAAAATGTGTTCAAAAGATTCAACTTTTTTTCAAGGAACATGTTTTACTTTTGATACCTGAAGAAAATGAATTCAAAACCAGTTTTAGAGTAACAGAACACAAAAGAGGCAGATGCAATAAGGCAGTTACTGTAATCACTTTTAATCCTCATAACCCTTTCTATTGAGCCATTGTTATTGGTATCATTTGTGATGAATGAGAGGTACGTTAACCCATGATTCAGCATAATTCCTAATATCACCTTTCTTCAGAGTTGTGTGTTCTGCCACTTAGGATAGGAGTTAGAGTTCCATCAGTTCATGTTTTAAACTGATGGTTAAGGTTTTGCTTTGCTTGTGAAACTTTGTTTAGCACTTTTGTTCCAGCTCTTATGATCAATTGTCCTTTTACAGAGTGATTAAAAAAAGCTCTGAAAGACATTTTAACAGACCCCTGGCTACAAAGCAACTGAGGTATGCAGAAGAAGCTGTGATATCGGAGGTAACGCATGCAATTAACCTGTCTGGTGCTCAGTGTCAGCAATTTGTGTTTTGAAGTCAAATGTTTACTCTCCTTCAGTGCTTCTTGTGGGAATTTGTAACTCATGTTTTAAATTTTACTGTGCAAAATACATGTTTAAGTCAGAATTTTCCCAATATAAATGATGTTCATACAATGACTTTCATTTTATTGGAGGACAGAGTTGTGTTTAAGTATAACTTCAAGGTGAAAATTAGTCTTCCTCCTCCTTGCAAAGCTAATATGTTTCTGAGAAACCCTTTGCAATGAGAACAGAATCATTGTGCTCATCATAATCATGCATCTAACGTTCTGAGTCTCCTTAGGTAAAGAAATAATTATTGCATTTCTCTTTGGATAATAGCATCTACTAAATAAATATATCAGATGGTATCTCAATTAGATGTTATTTTTATTTCCAGTCTGGTTATTGCTGACCTCTACTTTTTATTATTAACCATTTACAGAAAATTCTAGGTGGTAATAATAATAACAACATTATTATTATTATTATTATTATTATTATTACTACTACTATTATTATATGTAGTAATATATAATGGTATAATATGAAATACCCATATAAAGACTCCTGTGACTGTTACTACTGGCAATGCAAAGCTAGCACTGGAAAGTTATGTATTTTTGATTATTGGGTGTTGTATTTTTTTCAGTTTATGTGTGCACATAGAGATTTATTTTGAATATGCTGGCTTATTCTTATTGCGTATGTTTATTAAAATAAAAATGATAGTGTGCACAATTTATCAATGCCATGACGACAAAACAATATGTACATTTAACTGTTCAATTGTTCATCATTACAAAAAATTTTAAAAAAGCATACTAAACATGCTATTTAAAAGTGAGCTTCACACATTACAAAGCATTCAGTACTTACAAGATGTTAATAAAAAAGCTAATTTTCCTACTGCGTCTTAAAAAATATTTTTACAGTTCAAGTTAAGTGCCTTGCTGGAGAGAGCAGTAATAGTAACACTACCACCTACTGAACACGGGCAAAAAACCTCAACTGCTTCACCCTCCCTTAAATCCTGACAATGTTTCATATTTGATAGTTACTTTGTATGTAAAACTGTCTTCAACATATGTCTGGTTTCCTTCCTCACAGAAATTAGTTACATGTTTTAATACAGTTGATTTAAAATGCATGGCATAACTGTAAACAGTTCATAATTACATCACATTTTAAAGTAGAAATGTATTTAACTGTTGTTGTAATATTGCTGTAGATTAAAATAAACATCTACCTATACAACTTATAAGTTCAAAACAGTGACTGGTATCTTTATGTGAAAAGATAATAATCTCCATGCAGATTGAGTCCATGTGGCCTATGAGCAGCTGGCAGGTCACTTTTCAGTCACATAAAGTGTATCAACTAAATATGTAAAGTCTCTCAGTAAATCAGCACTAATCCTACTGGTCAAATGCCCTCTGTATCCAGGTGTGATCCAGACAGGTGTGAACAATGAGGTGCATCTCTTTACATAATGGATGACAGAACATCAGACTTGGGGGTGTGGTGGTGGTCTCAGAGCCTGCAAGAGACATGTGGGACAGCCAGTGCATTTATCCATGACCTATAGCTTTCACATATAATTTGTTGCATATTATTAATTGCTGAATGACACAGAAGTGCACTTTTTCTTTAGTACAACACCTTTATAACAAAGCCATTTCTAAGACTTGAGCCAGCAACCTGCTGGTCAGTTGTCCTAAAATGCCGGATGAAGACAAAGATATGTGTTTTCTAAGTTTTATTTGTTATGTTTAAATGACATTATTGCAGCATTTATTTTAAATAAATCAATTCTTTTAAGAATCAGTGTGAACAATTTTTGTGAACAGTTGGATCAGGGTTCTTGATCATGGTTTTGGCCATGACAAATTTACAGAGCATCTCTGTTTAGTTTTTTTAGTCTTTGTTTGGTTCCCATTCTTACCTTTCGTGCCATGACCAGGTCGTGGGCCGGAGATTGAGCTTGAGTAGAGGCAGGGGGTGGAGGAGGAGGTCCCTTGGGGCGGTTTATCTGCAAAATATTCAGATTATTATTATTATTATTATTATTATTATTATTAAGAAGAAGAAACTAAATCTGCTGCTCTAGAAGATCTGGAGATTTCACATTTTAGGAGCATGTTGTGAGCAATTTAGACAGTTGCCCCATAGAGTAGGATGAGTGTGACTGGCACTAAATGTCTGTTACCTTCACTTGGTAATTGGAAGGTGTCATCTGCTGGCTGAAGGGAAGACTCTTCACACCAGGCTCATCCTTGAGGTGTACATGTCTGAAAGAGGAAGAGTTGGATGACCCTGTGCTCCTGCGGGTGCAATTGAAATAATGAAAACAGAATGCGTGCATGGGTGTGCACATTAGAGAGCAGGTTCACATGATCACTCACCTGTGGGTTATCGAGGACCTACGTTTGCGCATGAACAGGACCCCCCCAACTCCACCAACCACAATCAAGATCAACAGGACAATTACCACTGTGATGGCAATAATTGTTCCTAAAGAGAGAAAAACATTGAGATGGTCAATACATCATCTAATTATACATCACTGCTGTTTACAGAAAATACTTCAAAAAATGTACAGGTGACTGAAGCATCCAGAAGGAGTTTCAGATATCTATTACCCATCATCATTCATCACCCAGGTAGTGGTTATTAAGGAAACTGATTTGAGTAACTTCAATCCCGTTTTATAGTGCATGTAAAAAAAAAAAAAAAAAGATGGCTAGTTTTAAGACTGATTTCAGGTGCCGTGTCAGATCCAGGATCACAGGCAAAGGGTGCAAAGTGTGAGCTGGTTATCATTTTGCACACTGAGTGTTCCAGAGATAATCATCTCTTAGCCAGTTTAATGTGATGAAATTATTAACTTTGAGAGCTGAGCCGTGTGCCATGGTGCAAACGTGTTCCAGGTCTGGAACAGCCAGTATCGAAAACCACAGTGCTCAGTTCTCTTTCTTATTTTAAAATGCCACAGGAAACACGCAGGGAGTGCAGAAGCCCTTTTTTCACCAGCTGGAGATGTGTGGACAGCCAGGTGTCACTTATCCCCCAGTGATGCTGTGTGCTGGTCCACCGTTCAACAGATTTACATTAATCATCTGACTCACTTGTGATGCTGTTGCCTCACCTTTAATGGGGTTATATTGCAAACACACAGTGAAAAGTCTGGGTATGCCTGATAGAAACTACTTTGTTGCTTTGAGGCATTCAGTTAACAAGGATGTTCAGAAAATGAGTGACCATGTTTCTCCAGCTCTCCTGCAGCAAATCCTGGTTGCTTTACTTTGATGCTTCTGCCTAGTTTGTCCCATGCAAGTATTGCCCAGGTTACCCAGGCTCTGAATTGAATGAATTGTAGAGAAAACTGCTCTTCGGATTCAGATTTTATATTCAGTCTGAGCAGTACAGGAACTCCCATTGTATGAACTAATGCTGTATGTAATTAGTTTTGGTTCTCAAGAAAAGGACATGGAATTGCTTTTACTGACAAAAACATAGACACCAGGGAGTATTTAAGTACCAGGAAAAGTAGCTTTGATGTGACTAATGGGGTTTCACCTGTAAAAATACTTTTAACATGTAAACCCATCCAGGGAATGGTACACACATACCTGGAGCCAGTGATGCACTGTCCTTTTGCTCGCAGTCTGGCGGCAGCCAACCTGGCTCACACTGGCATTCGCGCTTGTGGTTACATACCTGTGGGAGAGTTGGTCTCAGTATTGCAAAGGCAGTGCTTTCTATTTCTTTCTTTTTGTTGAAACTATCATGAAACTTGTCTTGTTTAAGATCTTTTACATTGTGCGCTTTGTAACATCACGGGCAAACTGCTGTGGGCCTGAAGCTCTAGGTTGCTTAAGTGCTGAACTGTCTTACTGAAGCTACTTACTGCATGGCCCTTGCAATGTGCTGAGCAGTTGGTTGCTCGATAAGCTGTCTCCAGATCCATACACTCATGATCCTTGCACACCTAGGAATGGGAGGATTAGTTGGAGTACATTTCAGCAAAACAATGCGACAGGTAAAACTGTGGACTTGCTGACAACGAGTAATAGAAGAAACCACTTCTGTTCTTGTATACATTAAAAAATACACATCCCTTTATAGTCCCATCCCATTACAATGGCCGAGACCTTACCATTCCATCACCACACTTGATCCCAGTGTCTACTTGGCCAAAGTCATTATCTGGATCATCGCTGAAAATAGCTTTGCAGTTCTTGAATTGTACCAAGCGATTGTAGTTTGGGCTGGTATTGCCTGCAGTGCAGAATAGCTTCCCACACATCACATCCCTACAGGCACAAATGAGAGAACATGGTCAGTCCTGCCTTTGTTCTGGTTCCTGATTTGGAGGATATGTATGCAAGATACTCCTCAGCTCTTACTTTTTCTGGCATCCAATATATTTGGTCATGGATGGGCGGCTGCAGAAGGCGTAGTATGTTCCTCTTGTGTTTTGGTCATAGCAATCAGATGTTGCCACTTCAGCAGCTGAGAAAGAAAGCAAAATATCTGGATTTTAGGAAGTAAACTTCTGGCTTCTTTGTGCTTTTCCACACAACGTGAAGTTAGTACTGTACAATGTGATTTAGGGGTTCTGAAGATTTTTCCCTAGGAATGTGTGCTTTGTGTATAATGTGAGAAGTCTGCAAATATTGTAGCGCAAGAAGTCAGGACTGTGCAGAATGCATTTTCCTAGTTTTGTCCTGAAAAGTAAGTGACTGACTGACAGAAAGAAAGAAAGAAAGAAAAAGAATATGAGTTCATAAAGGATTAATTTCAGGAAACCATGAAGTTCAGTCATACTTACTGTTGCCCCAGATCTTGATGCATTGGTCTGCCCGTGTGGGACACATTCCATTGTAGCAGTACCCCTTGCCACCCTTGCATGGGATCCCATTCACAGCAAAGACATCCTCTGGGCATTCAGTAGACTTCCCTGTGCAGTACTCAGCCAGGTCGCACTCATCCTGTTGTGGCCTGCACTGTGTGGTGATGGGCATGAACTGTGGACAGAAGTGATACCAAGCGATTTCAGACCTGCTAAAGCTCACAGTCATACGGGAACTTCTCCATGTGGACAATATGTGGTACAGTTACTGTACTGTGAGACTGTTGGCCATGTGAGGCTGCTGTGGTTAAAAACCATTGCTGTGTGTGTTACATCTGACAGTACAACATGTCTATTGTAACCATAGCCGATCTTACAACTTATTAACTGAATTCCGTCGAGTGTAACAAAATATTGTTTTTTGATGATCCAGAGCATATCTCAGGGAGATTGTGGGTCTAAGATGGGCAATATCTTCTCATAGTTGTTCTTTGGTGTGGGTCAGTGGTAGAGTAATTGCCACAGGTAGCAGAAAGTGTGTCCTTGCTGGGACTCGACTCACCTTGCAGTGCTCACAGCAGTCTCCAGCAGCACACTGTGACCCTGCTGTCAGGGTGCAGGTCGTAGCATTGCAGCAAGGATTTGTGCATTCCTGCTGGAAGAAAGCATCAACTCAAGGCAGTGCTGGGATCTGACAACCATAACAGCCAAAACCCAATCAGTTATCATTCACATATGTACGTTTCTAATTTAATCTCAATCACACTCAAATGCCTTTGTAGGTGTCAATAATTTTCACCATGTTGGCAATGCAGGTGTTTTTCTGTGTGCTTTACGTATTTCATATTAATAATAATAACCTTCTCAAACTTCTCTACTGTTAAAAGAAAAATTACAGCAAAGCATCAGCAAAATTAAATGACAAAATAATCAGAGAGATAAGAGTAGAGAAGATAGAGATGGCAGAGCTGAGGTTTGAGGTGGTGAATAGTCTGGTAGAAGTTTAGACAGGTACAGAAGGTAATGACATCGGTTGGGGAGGATGCTGTAGAGGAATTGTTGGACAGCTGAAAACAGGCTGCCACTGACAAAGTACAGATCATTGTTCCTTGTGGGTTACAACAGGCTTTCTAATGGTGAGCATACCTCTCCTAAAATCTAACTCCAGGGAAATCCTCTGTGATCTCATAGTGTACGTAGCTGTTGGGGGCACACACATAACACTGGCAACGTAAAATTTTTCCTTGAGAGGAGTTCTTTTTGTATTATCATTATATGTTTTTTGTAATGTGGATACAGCCTCATTTTTGGCTTTCATGCTTGTGAAGGTGGAGAATGTGTGACATTAAGAATGCTGCATGCTTTTCTTTGCTGTGCTCCCTGGTTTAACTATCCATGCTCTGTTTGAACTTGTCAAAGGTATTTATGGCAGTTAATACCATCCCAGGATATCTTGGCAGGGAAGAGGCTGCATATTTAGGTTCTGCTGTGATGTCCTTTGTACAGCACGCTGTTGTAAATGCAGAGCTTTCAGTGCAACAGACTCACAAACAGCAGTATATTGTAGGCTGCTTTTGTTAGTTTTTTTTAATTATAAAAATTAAAATCTGCACAAATCTGCAATCTGCAAAAATGTAATTTGTAAAGCATCTCACATACACTTTTTATCATGTCTTGGCGGAAAGTAAATATATGTCCGAAGTCAGGTGGCCTGCGCCTCTACTGACCTCTTCAAAAATATTGCAGTTGTGACCCTCTAGCCCACAGGTCTTACCTCGATGGTACCACAGTCACACTGTTCTCCATTCTCTATGAAGCCATTTCCACACACTGGTGCGGAGATGAGCGACTTGTAGTCTGGCTTGTTGAAGAGGCAGGATGGATTGCGGGAGCTGAGGAACTGCTCATAGTTGCTGTCACTGCAACTGCTGAAATACTTGGGAATATCGTAGCTGTAGAGAAAGTAAATGATAGTCTCACACGGTTCCCTCTTTAGCAAGGCTATATGCTACACCTACTCTTGCACTACTCTAAGGAAATACATTTCCAAAAGCTGTGCTCTTACCAAAACTTGACTTCTCTCAATGAATAAAGCAGTGCTTTACTGAATACTGCAAGTTGGTACAAACTCTCACCTGAGTGCAGCTGACATGATGCAAGTGCTGCCTGTGCAGATGCATGAACTGGAGTCATGGTTCATACCCAGGTTGTGCCCCATCTCATGGGCCAGCGTTGCCCCTACTGCAATGGCCCTGGGGTTGTGATCCTGAAAATGGTTAGTGGATAGCAGCTATATTATGGTCTGCTGGTGGTAATAAGCTCTAAATAAACCATGTGGTGGTGTACATTTATTGACTGTCCAGCAACCTCGGCAACTGGTGTAGCTAATGTGCAGGACTGCTGGTTATTTTCCAGATTCTACACTCATTTTATCAGTTTAGATTTCATTTTCACTTTGATGGGAAGCCAGAGATTGGCACATGTGGGATAAAAGTACTGTTTATTGCAGTGATTACAGCTTTGTTTATTTGTACCCGTTTGTTTAGGTGTTTTGGAGGGTTTGGTGTCTGGCTGCTGCCCTCAGGATCCATATGATTATTAAAAGATGTGGTGAAGAGAGTATTGTGGGGCCTGGAATTTCACAAAGTCCACAGTACCTGGATCACCCCAGTGGAATGATCTGTGCACAGAGTACCGATAAAGGCCAGTCCCACGGTGGCTCCATCAAAGTCAATGCCACTGCAAGAGAGGACAAATATAGTGCTCAAACTTCAAGATTGGGTTTCTCTGTGGCCCTCTGTTTCAACAACGAGCCTCTTCATTTGGTGCTGTGAGCAACAGGAGAGACTGAGACCCACGTAATCAGGTGAGCATTGTCATGCTTCTTGACCTTCATGAGGTAGCTGTTTCTCCACTTGGTGAAAGCATCCAGCGTTTGTCCGGCAGGGGTTGACACAGCAATCTGGTCCTGGTCTGTCCATATCTCTAGCCCAGTGAGGGCTATGAAGGTATTGAGAGGCTTGTACACCTGCATCCTCATAGAAGATCAGGAGGAGGGAATGAATCCAGATTAATTTCCCCCCTGCATTCAGCATTATTCTGTGGGTTTTTCAGGCAAATTTAATCAATGTAAAAATTTATGTAGCTTGTGCCACAGAATATTACGTGACGATATGAAGTCTAGTGAGTTGTGTAAAAGATTTCACTGTCATTGGGGAATCAGATGATACAAAAAGTTTTAGGTTTTTCATCAGCTTACAGGAAACCTACCCATTTGCCGCATGGGAAATAATCATGAACCAGTACTTGACTCACCAGGTTGACATAATTCACAACCTCAAATATCCTCTTCCGCAAGTCATTTGGGTTACTGTTCATTTTTTTGTACTGCAATGACATGCAGAAGTTAATTTCACAACATGGTACACTTCTCTAAAACTACAGAGCAAAATCAGCTATAATGGCTGAAACTAGCGAGCAGTGGGCCACAAACACTGAGTGTTGTTTCTTACCTCCCTGTTGTCTGCAATAAGGTAAAGCTCCAAATATTTCTGTTGCTGAATAGGAGACTGGCCCTGTGGGAAGACAATCAAATAAAGGAAATCCCTTAATTAATCATTACAAAATTACCAGTTCTTGCCATGTTAAGATGTGATGTTCTACTGGAAAATGTGGGTGTGGATGGAGCAACACTTACTGAACTATGGGAGCGAGTTTTGCTGATCAGTGGGGGGTAAACAGGCTCCCAGCTGCTGTTGGTGACTCCACACACTGGTGGCTCTGCCTCCAATGCCTCATATCTGAACAGGGCGTGGGCGCCATCCTTCACGCCTGGTAAGGGTTCTATCAGGTACTGCTGTGCAGCTGTTTGGACATAACCCCTAGGTGCCATGGATAGACAGCAAGGTGACTGGGTTGTTCAAAGCATTTAGGTCTTTGTTGTACTTTGTTTACTTGATTTTATTAAACAGCTTAGAAGACACTGTTATTCAAAACAATATATATAGCTAACAGTTTTTCCATATTAAATGTTTTGGACTCCACCTACAGCATCTAACACATTTTTGCACTTTACACAATAATTACTCAGGAGTCTTCTTCTTGACTAACAGCCCTCTTTCAGTACCTGCTGCAATAACTCTTTACAGTGGTTTCCTTGGCCTTTGTACCATTTAGTGTCATTAAAAGCTATCAGAGAACTGGTGGAGTGGTGAAGCTACTTGGATAGAAGCTTCCTGCTGTCACAGCTGGGGTGATGTGCATATGACGGTGTGGTTCTCACCTCAAGCCATCACAAGTGCTCAGGCTGATCATGGACTCTTTGTCATTCACTATCCAGCCATGGTAGTAGCAGTGGTCCTGCACATGAGCACAAAGATTGCATGAAGGGATCATAAACTTCTCAGGGTGAACAAGAAAGGTGATAGAAGACGTTTCATTTTCTTTCTGTCTGTTTTCATCATTTCTTATCTTTAGGTTCGCTTGGTAGTCACATCAAATTCTCCTGAATATATACAGTCTACATCTATTTGTTGTCATGACTGACTGCTGGGTGAAGACCTCCCTGAAATTGTTTTTTGGTTGATTTTCTAGAGATGTGTATCAATCAACCTAAAGAAATTCATATTATTGAAATGTCTTTCTTTCCAGCTGCCTATACTTCAATTGCTTAGTATATCATTGTTCAATGGCTAAGCTGAAATATACATTATTGGCATCAGAAAGACATGGATTCTGCATTTTTGGTACGAAACCCCAGAATGATATTTCATATTTCTCCCTCACCAAGTCCTGTGGAGTGGTGGTTACCGGGGTCCCATCCTGGTTGTAGGTTGTCTCAGTGTAGTATTTTGCCAGGAGGCCCCTAAGATGGAACACTGCTTTAAACATTTAGCGATGTAATTTGAAATTAATATCCTGGGGCTCATAACTGGGTTAGTTGTGAAAAGTTGTATAGTTATATGTAATTTTCCGAATGTGACTCTGACTTCTACAAGACACAATTATTATTAACAGCACCAAAGGTTTAAGTGTCTTAACTGGCAGGAAAAACAAACACTCTCTGACTTTCATATAAGTTGGTAACAGTAGGAACAACACCACACTATCCACTAAGTGCTATTTTAGCTATACATCAGCATGTGACCTGTATTATTACAGGAAATGATTTCATTTTGCAGACTGCATTGTACAGAAGAAATTAAATAGCACATTACTAAACCGGTGGTCAGGGGAGCATGAAAGTCCCTCAGTACATTTCTTTGTGCTGCTAAAGGAACTGATGGAAATGTCCTCATTAGACATGGTCATGACTGACTCATTTTGAGCAATTTTAAGGTGTTGCAAACAGACTCACTCATTTCTCTCCAGATGCATCACAAGGTCCTTCCCTTCAATTGGTATCTTATACTTCATCGTGTCTGGTCGTAAGGACTGAGCACATAAAATTACAATTAAATTTATTAGACATTGATAATACTGTCAATATTAGTAGAAAATTTAAATATATTTATTACATTGTATTATGTATATAAATTTGGTGTATGAAAGCTTGCTTTGCAGTTATAGCTGCCCAAGAGCCTGTTTATTTCATTTACTGATGGTGTGGGTAGTTTGAAAATGGTAGAAAGTCTAGCATAAGACTATATATAGGTAACCCCTGATTTACACACACAATTTGTTCCTGAAAATGGTGTCCATATCAGTATCAGTGAAACGCTGTAAAACACATGGTGCAGCAACCATTGTGAGTAGCAGAGGGCAGTTGCACAAGAACCACGCTGCTTACTGCAAAGCTTATCATACAAGAGTAAGTGAACAAATTAAAATAAATAAGAGTTGACTGTACTGTACTGATGAGTGGTGGGTGACTTGCCTCTTTCAATCACTTTTAATATTCAGTTATTTCCTATGTGCTTTTCAAGCCTTATTGTTTTCTTTTCATTTCTTATGAGGTTTTCTACATTTCTGGACCCATTTTGTATTCAACTTTATTAGATTGAAATAGAGCCACTGCTGACACATGTAGAAGCAAACAGACCATGGGATGGGATATTAGCACAATATGTCCCTTAAATCTTGCCATAATTCACAGCAGTGCAGGGTATGTATGGGATAGAAGTGAATTTTTTTTTGATTTCTTGCAGATTAATGTTGTATGGACAGGGGGTGGTGCACTGTGTGGTACATCACTTATATCCCCTTGTGTCCTGCAAGGTATGTTCCCATGTATTAGTGACATTTTGGAAAATTGGCTTAGGGTTCTTGGGTGGGAAGAAATTACTGTTTTACAAACAAATCACTGTGTATGAAAGTTCAGTAAATGTAGTTTTCAGGAACTGGTTAATTTAATAAATCAAAGGAGAGCTGTGTATGCAGTAGTGTGATAATATGCTAGTTTGTGCTTTTATGCAGCTGTTTTCTTTTATTGCAGAGGGGGGATTGTTGCTGAACTGAAAGGAAAATGGAGTTTCACCTGAGCATCTCTTTTGTGCCGAGCGTGCAGCTGGATTGGTGTGATCACCTCACAGTCCTTCACCCCTTCCAGTTCTGGACACAAACCACCTGTTGAAGGCCAACAACCGTCACTCTCCGTTGCTTTGGAGAAAAGTTTCTGCTAAATAAATAGATGCAACTACGAATGATTAGGAAAATAAAAACCCTTCCTAATAAGGTTACTTCCTTGCCACTGGACTCAGAATAGCACATTTGTAAATGAACCCTTTCTTCAGAAAGATCTCAGTCAGCTGAAGAATGTTTCTTAAAGTACCACATGCATCCGTCATACATGATGAGTCAACCTGCCCAAGCGGTGAAATAGACTTTAAATGCGAAGTTTTACAGATTGTTTCAGACAGAGTTATTAATATGGATTTATCTGAGATCTCAAAATTTAAGAGGTGGCTGTGTCAATAACCCTTGTATTTCTTGCTACTGGCACAGTGAAACTAGCATTGTGAATCCAAGGCTTAAGCTTGAAATCTTACTTTCTCATGCTAGAGAGCCTTAAGAACAGCGTCCATAATAATGAAATATAAGTGAATAATTTACTTTACCTTTTCAGGAGAGTTAGGGAGACATACAACAGTTTATTTTCTAGTTTCTTGTCCCTGATTATTTCACTTATTGATGGTGTTACCAGTTTGAAGAAATCAGAAAATTCAACACATATAACGTTGTGT
This sequence comes from Arapaima gigas, assembly GCA_900497675.1. Taxonomy (NCBI): domain Eukaryota; kingdom Metazoa; phylum Chordata; class Actinopteri; order Osteoglossiformes; family Osteoglossidae; genus Arapaima; species Arapaima gigas. The sequence continues at coordinate 91,083 of UFQX01000579.1, read as the reverse complement.
AAGGACCATAATGTAGGGTTCATGATTTTAACCTGTATGCAAGTTTCTGGTGTAATCAAGGTCTTTCAAAGGTAATAATACTTAATTTTATCGTTACACATTTTGGCCATAATTTATAAGGAGTAAGCAAAGGAATCTTAGAATTATATGAAAGACATCTTTAGTGGTATGTTTGTAATTGTCACGCCCCCTGATCCGGTCTCCTCACATTCGTCCCGCCTCCTCTGATGATTGGTTCGTCGCACCTGCTCGTTATTCACTCAACCCTATAAGTACCTGTGCCTTACAACCTATCGGTGCGAAGTATTGCCATGCCTGTGCATACTGAGCGGTTCTTCTGCTTGCCTTCTTGGTTATCAACCTGTTTTGTCTTTAGGATATCGTTTGTGCTGCACCAATGTTTGTGATGTCGCTACTTCTGAATGGATCCCTGTTACTGACCTACGCTTGCCTTTCGACTACGATTTTGGAACAACCCCTGACAATAAAAGAGATCCTATGGTCACGATCTGCGCGTCTGTGTTCCGACTCCAACGTTACAGAATAGTTCACTACCATGCAGATGGCAGATACGGAGGCGCTGAGTGCTGCGGTTACTGATAAAGGGCGAGTCCTCGAACAAAATCAACAGCAAATCAACGTCTTTCAGTCATATGTCAATGATGTGCTTCGTGACATGATAGGGAAATTTGTCATAGCCTATCTAGACGACATCCTGGTGTATTCCCCTGATTTTGAGTCCCGTGTTCGGCTGGTCCTTACGAGGCTGTTGCGGAACCAGTTATGTGTAAAAGCCGAGAAGTGCGAGTTCCACGCACAACGAATCTCCTTCTTAGGTTACATTATTAGTGCCGATGGCATTGTAATGGATGACTCGAAGATCGAGGCTGTTATCAATTGGCCTGTCCCTCATAGTGTGAAGGAGCTAGGATTTACTAACTTTTATGGGCGGTTCATTAGGAACTTTAGTGGAATCGCTGCACCTCTCACAGCTTTACTTAAGGGCGAGAGAAGACACAAGACTTTGTCGTGGGGTCCCCAGGCTGAGCAAGCCTTCAATATGTTCAAGCAGGCCTTCACCACTTCTCCTATTCTGAAACACCCCGATCCATCTAAGCCCTTTGTGGTCGAGGTCGATGCTTCTGACATGGGGGTAGGCGCCGTGCTATCATAGCAGTTTGGCAATCCCCCAAAGCTACACCCAATTGCTTTCTATTCTCACAGGCTTATACCGGCAGAGGAAAATTATGGAATAGGCGCTCGCAAGTTACTCGCCATTAAGTTGGCCCGTGAGGAGTGGCGACATTGGTTAGAGGGGGCTAACCACCCTTTTCAGGTGTTAACTGACCACAGGAACTTAGAGTTCTTGAGGAATGCAAAACAATCAAATCCCAGACAGGCATGTTGGTCCCTGTTCTTTTCACGTTTTTGGTTCTCTATTACCTATAGACCCAGTACTTGAAAAACAAAGGCCGATTCCCTGTCTAGAATGTATGACTTCCCTAGTGAGACAGTGGAGGAGCAGCCAGGTAACATCTTGCCCCCTGACTGCCAAATAGCCTCCATTAGGTGGGAATTAGATGAGGAAATCTATCAATGTTACAGTAATGATTAATGAAAATTTGAATTCCGCACCTCCAGTATTACCATTGATCAACGTGTGAACGCTGAAATTATATAATAGGAATGTATTGCTTTGTAAATAGTCAAATCATTGTAAGTCACTGTAGACAAAGGAACTGGGCAAGAAACAAATGTGTATAAATGAATGTTTATGACTAGTCCACACTGTAGTGAAAGGTTTTTCAGGGTGGTCAGGGACCATGATTTATGGTTTTGTTTTGAGTTATTTAAATCAGCTTTTATATTTACTTCATATATAGACAGTCCAACTGTCCATTTACTGTTTATCGTTTATCTTTGTCATGGTGGCAGCAGGCCGACAGGCCATAGTTTACTTTCCACTAACAGTCTCCTGCTTCTGCTGGTTGACCCCCCAAGTATTTTCAGCCCAGACCAGAGATGCAGTCTGTTCAGAGCATGCTGGGACTGCCACAGGGCTCCCCTGTAGTTGGGGAAACCTGCATGATGCACCTAAGGGGGCACTCTAAATGACCAAACTACTTGAAATGGCTTTTCTTGCACTGGATTGTAAAGATCAATAGTTTTAAGTCAAATCAACTAATTATAGGAAGTAAAAAAAACAAGGGCAGTCATAAAATAATAATAATAATAATAATAACACTACTGCTACTACTCCTGCTGCTACCACTACTACTAAAACTACTATTACTACTACTAATTATTATTATTATTATTATACATTATATATATATAAAATTTCCTTTCTCACAGTTTTTTCCCTGTGGTTAGCCTGGAAATGTGAGGGTAGTATGCAATATTTTTGCTGTTCCTAGGACTGCGATCTTCTGGACTGAGACTGATGTTGTCATACCTGGGATCTAATGGAGCCACTTTTCCAACTGGGGGATCAGAGCTCAATTGCTTTTATCAGCAGTGGGACTACCTTCATTTTCACCTTCCACATTCTCTCCAGTTCTTCTCTCAAGATCTGGTATTTCTCAGCTTTCGCATATTCCTTCTTCCTGATTTTTCTATCATTCGAAATCGCCATATCTATCACCACTGCTGTTTTATCCCTGTTGTCTATTACCACTCTATCTTAGTTGGCCAAGTCCTGTTTATCTGTCTGGATGAGGAAGTCCCACATGATCTTGTTTCTATAGCTCTCCAGCACTGCTTGTGATACCTTCCATTTAGACTTAGGAGAGTCCAGGCCATATTCCTTACAGATGCTCCTGTATATGATACCTGCCACTTAGTTGTGCTTCTCACTATACACCGTCTCTACCCACATCTTGCAGCCCACTACATGTGACTTCTTTGTACAGTCCGCAACTGGGGTCTTGACTGATATAGTACCTCTTTTTCAATTGACCTGGTGCTTGTTCTTGTGCTGTCATGATCTTTGCCTCTGTACTGTCCTTCAGTCCTGAATTTTCCTCATGTCAGCCACCTCTGCTATCTGTTGGTTGTACATTCCATGGAAGGGGTTAACCCACTATGGCACCCCCTGCCCTTCCCATGTCCCCTATCTGCTTCAGACATTCCTCTAGCACCTCATCATTAGGGGGAATTGTTTGCACGTACTCATGGATGTTCCGTGAATCTGATCTTGTTCTTCCCATTCAGCAGGCTCTTTAGGGCCTGTCTTACTTTGTGGAGGTATTTGGATGTTACTCTCTTCCTAGTATTTGCCTCATGCTTCTGCGTGATTGGAGGAAACCCAGGTACATGTAGTTGTCCTGCATGTCTGCTATGCGGCTTTGTGGTAGTTCAACTCCCTCTGTCATCACTATTTTCTTTCTTATTCCCATCATCCTGCTATACTTCTCTAGGCTGAATGACATCACAATATCCTCACTGTAGATCCTGATAATGTGGATCTGGGAGTCAATGTCTCTTTCAGACTTGGCTTACAGCTTGATGTCATCCATGTACAGGAGGAGACTGATGGTAGCTCCCTTCTTGAACCTGTATCCATAAGCACTCTTAGTGATGATCTGGCTGAGGTGGTTCAGCCCAATGCAGAACAGCAGTGGGGATATTGCATCTCTTTGGTATTTACCACACTTTAACACACTTTATGGTCACCTGGAAAATTGTCTTTGAGTTGGTTTCTTATGTTGTCTTCATATATGCATACATATATGCACACTATATTACATATAGATAGATACAGATAGTATATCTTGAGTCATATATCTATACAATCAGGAAGTGCTGATGCTGCAATACTCAATTTCCACAACAACGATATGAGAAACATCACATCATTTGTACCTTATTGAAAAAATTCCTAAAAATAAAATTCTTGGTGAACAATGGTATGCCTGTCAATAATAACTCTGCTTGACATCTGTTTCTCTCAGGATTATTCTGGTGTCAACCAGGCAAAATTGGAAGATGAGGCACTTTTGTACAGTTTACTGAGCAGATGACTACAGGGTGCAGCCTTAATTTACAGTAGAGGGTCTTAAGAAAGTACAGGCAGTCTTCCTGGGGGATAAACTGGCCTTTTTAGTTTCCTAATCATTCCCATTTACGTGTTTTCATTTAGCAGAAACTTTTCTCCAAAGCAAGAGAGTGACTCTTGTTACTATTTTTACTTTTATCCCTGACATTTTTTCTTAATACCTTTCTTCATCGTGACTTGTAATATTAAATATTTTAATTTCAATTTTACAAAACTTTACCAAATGGATTTTTACCTGAGTATTTCAGGGTAAAGTCATTGATCCAGGACACAACAACAGGAAGTGGATCTAACCTAGAACTTTAGCAATTTATAAACTTATTTCCCCTTTTTTCAAACAACTTTAAGTTCATCCCTTTCCTGCTTTTTCGTCTTTTTTTCTTAAAATGTTTGACAGCAGCTCCTCAGGCTAAATAGTTATACAATCATCTACGTTTCTTTCACTGACTATTGAAAGTGAGAGAAAACATTCTTTTTTAATTTATTACTTTAAATAATGCCATATATGTATGTGTTTTTCCTGAAATTTTTCACAACTCTGTCTAAATACACAATATGTACAACATATAATATAATACAATATACATAAGTCACAGAAACATACCTTGAGCCCGACCACAAACTTTCAGATGGAACTTCTGCTGTAGTACTACATTATGCTTCTAAGAAGTTAGGTGAAAACAGCTCTAAAATGAGAGAACAATAACTGAGGAGACGTACCTGTGGGACAGATTAAGGTGGTTGCTGTGAAAACCCACAGGACGAGAAACCTGTTTGCCATGGTCACCCTGCGGGTTTGTACTGTGACTAGGCTGAGGGATTGCTGGTTAATGCCAAATCACCTACAGTCTCGCGTAGACAGGACCCGCAGGCCACGCCTTCTCTCATTTCAGGCCTCTGTCCTCAACCAACTGCTTACCCAAACTTCCTTATTGTTCTGTTTGCAGCTCTCTGACGTGTGTCAACAGGCAACAGTAGGAAGTACTGTGAGAGTACAAGACAGGGTGACATATGAAATCTTCCATTCCTCAGACTCTGCAGAACCACAGGTTTCTTCAACACTCAGCATTATGTTTTTTGTAGTGTACAACAAACTAACTGCAAAGTCAAATTCAAAATCGTCAGTTGAAACTTACATTTGAATGTATACAGCAGTTTGTTCTCAGCATCTGATTTAACCTAGTATTTTTGTAAATAATGTCTTATATTGTCACCTGGGAAATGAGCTGTCTTTTTTCTGCTGACAACCCAAACTAAGAGTCTTGGCTCGAAATATCCAAATATGTGATCATTTCTTTTGTATGCATCAAGTAACTCACTGGATGTGACTGTATTACAGACCTGAAGATGACTGGGGGTCAGCAGGTACTGTAGTGGTTAGAGATGCTACTTTGTGGTCAAAGGCCTCAGGGTCATATCCCAGCTCCCTTTGGAGCACCCTTAACCTAGTCACCATGAATTACTCCAGCAAAAACTATCAGTACTGCATAAATCACCAAGTGTCTTATTACTGTTAACTGCTTTGGGTAAATCTGTCATATATAAGAATACAATGCTTGTTTTGATTGCTTAATGATACTGTTTTGTGGAATTTTTTCAACTGTTCATCGAGCATTCTTCCTGTTTCGTGTTCATTCTGGTCACAGCCCTTGGTGAGGAAGATGGCTATCAAGATAGAAAGTCTTTGTAACAACACAGGAGTGTAAATATTGACTTGTGTGAAATCTGTTACAAGAAGTTAGTCAGAAAATGTGTGTATGAGTGCATACCACTACTGCTACTGAAGTGGGGGTTTTATTCAACTCCATGTCGCTGAGGAGAGAACTGGTAGGAGCCATTAAAGCACATTGTTTCACAAATGACAGGCTTCTGTGGTTGGGAGCACATGACTCCCAACCACTGACTAACAGATCACATACCGTCAGCCTAGATATGAGTCTACTAGACACAGGTCCCATGTCACCCCAGTAGAAAGCCAAGGGGGAGCAGCCAGTACTTCTGAGGTTTATTTTTCTCCCCTTTTTTGCAGAAAGGAGTTTTTGGTTTACCTCTGCCAGCTGGACTTTACAAATTTTTAATAAATCTGTTGCCCTACAAAAGAAAAATCTATACTGTAACATTCCTTAAAACTTTGTTCTGCGGGCCATGTCACTCAGGTGAAAAAAGTGCTCTATAAAAACAGAGTTAAAATTTATAGGTCCAGGTGATAATGTGTACTTTGATGTCTCCTCAGTTTAGTAGATTTTGATGGTGTTTGTCGTGTTATTTATGGATGAGCACTTTTGTTACAGGCTGATCAGACCTCATTTCATGTGGACGACAGGACACGCTGGATTTCATTCCACCGTTCATTCCACCTGGCTTTGCTCAGCCGTTCAATGAAAAGTGAGACGAGTGAAAACATAAAAGCAGAGAGGTTTTTTTAACAGTATTTTTCCATGACAGAGCTCAAGGCACCGGTTAAGCCAAGATCAAACTGCAATGTGTTTGTTTATTGCTAGGTTGTGAAATATCACACAAGGCGAAACCTGAGTCACACACCAAATATTAGACCAACTGATCTGATTTAGCAGCAGACAGAGTCTCAGTTGCTAATGGATCATGGAGCTTGTGTGTAATGCAGTGTTCATTCTATTACTGATTTATTTGTCAGAAGGCCTTTTCTGCAGTAGGGTGAGGTACACAATGGCAATAGGCACTGGGATAGAGTATAGTACAAAGAGCTATAGTAAAGTACACCTGAATCACTGGAGTAATTCAAAATCCTCAATGATATAACACAATGTTAGTTATAAAGGCAGTGTGGCTGGGCTTTCAGCGTATTTTTTTTGCCTGTCAGGTAATACCGAAACACTAACTTGGGACTTTTCCCTCTGAACAGGATGTATTACAGCTTGTATTTGTTTTGCCAACACATTTATTCACTAACATTTTACCCTGCTTTTAGTGGAAATAATCTCTATTGAGAAGTGACTGGTTCCACTGAGTTTAAAAAAGCATTTATCAGCAATTTATCTCATTGCCAAATTAAGCAATGCTTAGCTTGTACCAAAAAAGAAGTATTTCTGTGATGTAAGTAATCATGAATTAATTCCCATTTAGTGTGGGATGACCAAGCTTGAACTTTATAGTACAGTCTGTAGGTTTTCAAAAAAACTTGTCAAATTGTGGTTTGTCAAGAGCTGCATTTTTTTCTTCTCTTAAATATGTCTATGTTACTCACAATGTTACCATAAGACTGTGGAGGTTATATTTAGGAGAATGTATTTTTTTAACCATTTATTGTGTCAGTAATTTTAGGTTTTTCACATGTTGTAGAAGGAGGACAGTTTCACTGTAAGCTTTAGTCTGAACATCTAAGCATCTGTTGGATCCACTTTCTCTTTCCCAAGCAGACTGTCACGCCCCTGGGTCTGAGCGCCTGACACTCATCCCACCTCCTCTGCTCATTGGTTCACCGCACCTGTTTTTTATTAACCAAGCTCTATAAGTACCTGTGCCTTACACCCTGTTGGTGCGAAGTATTGCCATGTTTATTACATGCATACTTAATGTTACTACTCCTTGTTACTCCGGCTATTGACCTGTTTCTGTCCCATGACCTTGTCTTGTGTTTACTGCTCGTCTGTTTCGTTGCTTGTTTCGGATTGATTCCTGGTTTGACCTACGCCTGTTTGTTGACTATGTTTCTGGAACTACCTCCGAGATTAAACCGATTGCGACCCTGTACCTCTGCACGCGTCTGCTTCCTGACTGAGACGTGACACGGACGTGTTTAACTCCCAAGCTTGGGAACACTGGAGTAGATTTAGCTCCATCTCTACTCTGACAGATTGTCAATTTTTTTGTAGTTTTAACTTATTGTTCTTTTGAGAAGAGACAAGGCCTGCTTGGTAAACTGTAGCATGTTCACATTTATGACAGAATACTTTGCCACCATGCAGACGGCAGAATCGGAGGCGCTGGGTGCTGTGGTTACAGATCAAGGATGAGTCCTCGAGCGGCATCAACAGTTGTTCAAGGGATTGTCACAATCCATGACCCACCTCACGCAGCAACAGTGCGAACAACAAAAGCAGCTGGCTCAGATCACGCAACGAATGAGCGAGCTAATGGAGGCGGTACAGGGGGACCGTAGAATCGGGGACTCCAAGTGCTCACTGACAGTTTCAGTTCCTCCGTCGGAGACCACCTTTCCCGTGAGTCAACCTGACAAGTTTGATGGATCTCCTGTAGTGTGTAAAGGGTTCCTCCTCCAGTGTTCCCTGTACTTCAACAACCAACCCTCCAGCACCGATTTGTGGTGAATTTCGTTTGTGGTCTCCTGTTTGACTAAGAAAGCCCTAGATTGGGCCACCGCCATGTGGCCACAACTCCAGAGGATGTCCTACAGTCAGTTCGAGCGAGAACTCCGTGCCGTATTTGACCACCCTAATGAGGGCGGGAGTATGGGTGAAATGCTATTGTGGCTGTGACAGGGGAACCGTTCCGTCGCAGACTACAAGCTTGAGTTCCACACTCTGGCAGCAGGAAGTGGATGGAACGAGCCTGCCTTATTGGTAGCATTTCGAAATGGTCTGAGGGCTGAGATCCTGTCTGAACTGGCCTGTAAGCATGTGGATCTGGATTTGGAGGACTCGATCGCCTTAACCATCCGGCTCGATCACATGCTGTCTGCGTGCCCAAAGAGAGAGGTGCTGAAGACCACTAGGGTGCCAGAACCCATGGTGTGTGACTCCACCCGCCTGTCCCCGGAGGAGAGACTGTGTCGGCTGCAAGACGGTCTGTGCCTGTATTGCAGCAAGACCGGCTATATCCTTCGGGAATGTAAACAGTTTTCCCAGAACTGACGCCAGGCACAGCAAGTGGTCTCGTCCCGAAGCACCAGCCCAATGAGTCTACCCAAGAGGGGAGGGGGCTGGGTCTCCAGGTCCTTCATGATACCCATCACCTTTTATAGTCCTGAGCCTGTGTCAGTTCCTGCCCTAGTTGACTCCGGCTCCCGAAGGAAACTTCATCCAGTCCTTCCACAGTCCATGAAGTCATGGAAATGTTCAAGTTGATTCACTGCCTGATGAGGAAAAATGAAATGAAACTTCACAAAACCTTTCCAAAAAAGTCATTCTACAATATAATTAACATTTCACTATTCTCTTTCATGGACTTTGTGAGTAATGCCAACTTCAGTAAATTGTGCAGCAGAGAGAAAAATCCAAAACCGAAGCTGAGTAACATCATTTCTGTCTGTATGAATAAGATTTCCAGTAATGGCATTGTCAAAAGCGCCTATAATCTGATCCGTATTAGGGAGAGGGGACGAGTGGAAAACAGCATTTATTACCTCCAGTGGGCTTTATGAATATCTAGTTATGACTTTTGGTCTCTGAAATGCTCCAGCCGTCTTTCAGTTGTTCATCAACGCCGTGCTTCGTGACATGATAGGGAAGTTTGTCATCGCCTATCTTGACAACATTTTAGTGTATTCTCCTGATTTTGAATCACATGTGGCGCATGTGCGCCAAGTCCTTACAAGGCTAGGGTGTAATCAGCTATATGTAAAAGCTGAGAAACGCGAATTCCATGTGCAGCAAATCTCCTTTTTAGGATACATTATTAGTACAGATGGTATTATAATGGACGACTCTAAGGTCAAGGCTGTTCTTAACTAGCCCGTTCCCTGTATGGTAAGAGAGCTCCAACGCTTTTTAGGGTTTGCCAATTTCTATCGGCGGTTCATTAGGAACTTTAGTGGGATAGCAGCGCCCCTAACGACGTTACTTAAAGAGGAGAAGAAGCGTAAGACTCTGACATGGGGCCCCCAGGCCGAACAAGCTTTTAGTAGGTTAAAGCAGGCCTTCACTACCTCTCCCATTTTAAAGCACCCTGATCCGTCTAAACCCTTCGTGGTCGAGGTCGATGCCTCCGACGTAAGAGTAGGTGCTGTACTTTCGCAGCGGGTAGGCAACCCCCCGAAGCTTCACCCGATCGCCTTTTATTCTCACACTCACGCCGGCAGAGAGGAACTACGGGATAGGCGATCGCGAGCTGCTCGCCATTAAGTTGGCTCTCGAGGAGTGGCGGCATTGACTAGAGGGGGCTAACCACCCTTTTCAGGTCCTTACAGACCATCAGAACTTAGAATACGTAAAGAATGTGAGACGTCTAAACCCCAGACAAGCACGATGGTCTCTTTTCTTTTCACGCTTTGTTTTCCATTTCCTATAGGCCGGGCACGCGTAATACAAAAGCCGACTTCCTGTCTAGACTTCATGACTCTAGTTGTGAGTTAATAGAGGAGCAGCAGCCTCACATTCTACCCCCAGAGTGCCAAATAGCCTCTATTCGGTGGGAGGTTGACGAAGAGATCACCAAGGCATTAGAACATACACCCGCTCCTTCACAATGCCCACTGGACAAACTGTATGTACCCCCGCAGTTTCGAGCCCGCCTGTCACATGGGCATACTCGTCCCTATCCTCAGGCCACCCAGGGGAGACAAGGACTCACCAATTGCTCGCCAGACGCTATTGGTGGGAAAACATGAAGCAAGACATCCATCGATTCGATGCTTCTTGTACTACATGCGCTCAGTGAAAGACCCCGAAGACTTTACCTCCTGAGAAATTGGTTCCCCTTCCCGTTCCTTTGCACCCCTGGTCTTATTTAGCCATAGACTTTGTTACCAATCTTCTCCCATCACAATCACATACATTTATTTTGACTGTAACTGATAGGTTCTTGCGAGGGGTCCGGTTTATCCCTTTTGCAGGGTTGCCCACTGCCTTCCAGACTGCGGAGGCCCTCTTTGATCAAGTTTTTAGTTTTTTGGAATCCCGGAAGGTATTATGTCCGATCGAGGGCTTCAATTCACCTCTTGAGTATGTACAGCCTTTCTGGAACATCTAGGGGTAAATGTTAGCTTAACCTCCAGTTATCACCTCCAGTCCAATGGACAGTGTGAGCGGGTGAATCAGGAGTTAGGAAGATTCCTTAGAACCTATTGCTATGAGAACCCAGCAGACTGGAGCCAGTTCTTACCATGGGCAGAGTTGGCACAGAACTCCATCGTCAACTCGTCCACCAGCTTGACACCCTTCGCATGTTGTTTAGGGTACCAGCCCCCGCTTGTACCCTGGACTGCTGAGCCAGTCAACATCCCCACCGTTGACCACTGGCTGAAGAGAAGTGAAGAGGTCTGGGAGAGTACCCATCAGCGTATTGAGAACGTCCTCCACTACTACAAGGACCAAGCAGACAAACACCGACGGGAGGCTCCTACCTATCTACCTGGGGACTGTGTTTGGCTATCCTCTAAACACTTTGTTTCCAGAGGGTTGTAGAAAATTAAAACCAAAGTATCTTGGCCCATTTAAAATAGTAAGACGTGTTAATGAGGTTACATACAAGTTAGCCCTGCCTGTAAATATGACTGTATCTGACACTTTTCATGTTTCCCTTCTCAAGCCAGTCATCCCAGGCCCATTGAGTGAGGTGGCACCTGACGGCTTACCACTCCCTCCAGTAGAAGTGGAAGGCGCCCCAGCCTATGCTATTCGCAAGTTACTAGACTCCTGTAGAGGGGCGGGACAACTGCAATACTTAGTGGACTGGGAAGGGTATGGCCCCAAGGAAAGGAGCTGGGTGCCAGCACGAGATGTCCTGGACCCAGGGATGGTGGCAGATTCTCACCCCGAGAAGTAAGGTCCTTGCCCCAGAGGGGACCCACGAGGGCGTCCTGGCAGGGGCCCTAAAACTCCTTCCGTATGGGCCACTGAGAAACAGCAGAGTTCTGACCACCCTCGCGGCAGCACTGTTCCCCAGTCCCGGGCGTCTTCCCCTGGAGGTGTGGGTGGTGGTTGTCGAGGCCGTCCTCGTTGCGTGGCTGGCGCTGACTCCTTGGGGGGGGGGGGGTACTGTCACACCCCTGGGTCCGAGCGCCTGACACTCATCCTGCCTCCTCTGCTCATTGGTTCACCGCACCTGTTTTTTATTAACCAAGCCCTATAAGTACCTGTGCCTTACAACCTGTTGGTGTGAAGTATTGCCATGTTCATTACATGCATACTGAGCGTTACTACTCCTTGTTACTCCGGCTATTGACCTGTTTCTGTCCCATGACCTTGTCTTGTGTTTACTGCTCGTCTGTTTCGTTGCTTGTTTCGGATTGATTCCTGGTTTGATCTACGCCTGTTTGTTGACTATGTTTCTGGAACTACCTCCGAGATTAAACCGATTTCGACCCTGTACCTCTGCATGTGTCTGCTTCCTGACCAAGATGTGAGACGGACGTGTTTAACTCCCAAGCTTGGGAACACTGGAGTAGATTTAGCTCCATCTCTACTCTGACAGATTGTCAATTTTTTTCTTTTATACTATCAATTCTAATCTGTCCTCCAAGTCCACTTAATTATTCTGATTTTTCTTCATAAAAAATGTACATTGGTCTGGTGTTGTCTCCACAGCAGATCACTGTTAACAGTTAGATCTCGATCTACATAATCCTAATTTAGTGAATGATTAATGAAGGAAACTGAATAGCTAAATCCAAGTGATCAAATGTAGTTTTAACTTATTGCTCTTTTGAGAAGAGACAAAGCCTGCTTGGTAAACTGTAGCATGTTCATATTTATTTGTTAATGACATCAAAAGGAGGGAGAACATTTTTAAAAATTCAGTTTATTTTTCTAAAGTTCTTTTCCAAAAAGTTTGTCAGAGCCCATAAGATGAAATGCATAAATTATATGAAAATATGCAATACTGGGCTTAATACCTAAAATGTGGATGGAGAGGTTGTGGTGACAAGGAAACAAAAACATTTTAATGGAGGAAAAAAATGAATACATAACCAACTGAGCCCCAAAAGAGGTTTTATGCACAGGTGTGTTAGGAGCATCACCCCTTAACCCTTTCATCATTTACATACAAACTGCAGCTAAACTTTGCTGTAAGGAGAATACTAAACTGCTGACTTATGGCTGGCCACAGGACATGGAAAGACTGGAGTCAACTGCGTAACAGACTGTCTCCTTCAGTTCTTGGGAAACTAACTAATTTAGTGGATTGAGATTCTATGTGTTTCTTGTGTATACGCATCAGAAGAGGGTCAAACACAGAGATTACACATGTGCCTGTGTACCATAACATCTGCAGGACCCAGTTATGGCTTTAGTGTGTTGGGAAACAGAGAGCAGAGATGTGAGCTGATTGTTACTCTCGGGCTCTTATAACAAGTGAAGCGGATGTGATAATCAAATTCTAAAGCTTGATGGAGAGTTTCTGAGAGGTTGACAGACCTACCTAGAGATGGAGGATCTAACCTTTGGAGACTGAGTTCCAGATGGTTTTCAGTCATCCATCATAGTTTTATAACCCCAACACCAAACTTCAATGGTCCAAGTCTATGGCTAAATGAAGCAACCAGTTTAACTGCTATGCAATCAGAGCTGTTCAGATTGCTATTTTACTGTTGATATAATTGGACATGGAGCAGAAAGGTCATTATCCAGGTCTCATCTTGCTCACAACAATACTTACCCAGTACTGTGGCAAATTTATGACTTGAACTTTAATATATCACGTAGTTAAATTTTGCAACAACTGACAACTCAGGGACCCACAAACTGCTCCTGTATTCCATCATCACTAAGTGCAGCACAGGTACGGTCTCTGACTTCTGCCTCGAAACACACAAATAAAATGCAACATAAGACCAACTAAAGAGTGATCAACCAAATACTGCAAATACATATATATATAATAACTGAGTCCAGTCACTAAATTGTAACTAACATGAAACAATGAACAAAATTAAAACATCTCTCTCTCTGTTTATCTCACACACACACAAAAACACAATGTAGCGAGGGAAGATGGGAATGATCACATTTCAAAAATACTTTTGCAATACAGAATATAGTTTTTGGCCTTTACAGAAGGCCAAGACGCTGATCAAACACTGAAAATCTGTGTTATTGAAACAAGGGTGGTTCAGCCCCACAACAACTGGGCTGGATGGCTGTGAGTTCAAATCTGTCTCTGGCTGTGTGGGTTTCCTCCCACTGTCCAAAGACATGTGTTTCAGGTTAATTGGTCACTCTAAATTAGCTGTAATGTTTGAATGGGTGTGTGGTCACCCTGTGATGGGTGACCACACCAGGGTGGTGTGGGCCAGGATCATAGTCTAGTACCTGGGACTGCTGTGACTGTACTCCAGGCACACAGTTAACAAAAATGGATGAATATTACAGAAACAAATATGTCAAAAGAAGGTACAAATGCTGTGGCAATGATGTCTAGTTATATTTGTCCAGCCACTATAACAAAAGTCAGTTTAACAATTCTTAGGTTCTGGAAAATGGAAAAGGAAAAACCAGGCAGTTAATAGCTGTTCTCCTGTGCTGATGATCATAACTTTTTTTTGTTCATTGTTCCAAAAATATGGAAAGTAATACATGAGCTGGAACTAATCGTTGTGTTTTTCACTCTGGAATGTCTCTTGAGTGCTGCCAAATGTTGCCGTTCACAAGGTCTAGAGCAATGCAGATGCATCCACTTTGCATCTGCAAAACATGCTACCTGTTTTTGCAAAAACAGGGAACAATGTAAGGGACCAGTTAATTTGTCACAAATTCTGCTGTTAATAATGTTACATATTAAACTGCTAATAAATGATTTAACCAGAATGGAATTTTTGTATCTCAGTTAGATTACAATATTAGGCCATGTTTGTGTGCTGCAGGCATGAGTCAGTTGGGAATCACAGGTAGTATTTTGATTGAGATGCTGATCATACTCAACAGTCAGGGGGAATAGATGACGTGGTCACCGAACCACTGAGTACCAATGGTCTGAATAACCATGAACAGCTGAGGAACCCGGATTAACATAGCAGTTTTTTCATGCAGAAGTATAACAGAACTAGAGCTGCTATCCAATGATTTCGCCAATGATTCCAAACAGTCCTGTGTCCTAAGGTGTAACAATGAGGAAATGGAAAGAACAGCTACTTTACAGGCTTCTTTGGTCACACAAAGTAATATAACTTCTACTTTTTGATAAATAATTTTCAGTTTGGGGTTTTATTTCATATTTATGCCATATTTTCACACAGAAGCTACACTATATGGCCAAAAGTATGTGGACACATGAAGACCAGACCTGTTTGTGGTTGGTGAACATTTTATTCTGAATTCATTTAATTTAATTCAAAACCATGGGTGTTAATGTGGAGTTGGTCCCCCAGTTTGCTGCTATAACAGCATCCACTCTTCTGGGAAGGCTTTCCAATAGAGTTTGGAACATGGCTGCATGAATTTGCGCCCACTCAAACACAAGAGCATCAGCGAGGTCAGGTACTGATTTTGGGTGAAGGGGTCTGGCTCACAGTTGGTGTTTCAATTCATTGGTGTTCATTGCGATTCAGGTCTGTGCTCAGTGCAGGGCACTCAAGTTTTTCTATACCATACTCAGTAAACCATTTATTTATAGATGTCACTTTGTGCACAGGGACATTGTCATGCTGAAACAGCAAAGTGCCCGCCCTCAGCAAACTGTTGCCAGAAAGTTGGAAGCACATCATTCTGTAGAATGTCATTGTATGCTGTAGCATTCAGATTTCCCTTTGCTGAAACTAAAAACCATGAAAAACATGTTTCCACTGATCCAGAGTCCAATGGCGGTGCTTTATACACCACTCCAGCCAATGCTGGACATTGTGGATGGTGAACTTAAGCTTGTATGCAAATGCTCAGACATAGAAACCTAGTTGAAGCTCACGGCAACCAGTTTTTGTGCTGATGATGCTTCCAGAGGCAGTTTGGAACTTGGTTGTGAGTGTTGCAAGTGAAGACAGATGATGTTTAAGTACAACACACTTCAGCACTTGGTAGCCCTAGTCCGTAAGCTTGGGTGGCCTTCCACTTCATGGTTGAGCTCTTGTTGCTCCAGATGTTTCTACTTCACAATAACAGACCTAACATTTGTCAAGCTGATTTGTTGGAAAGGTGGCATCCTGTGATAGTGCCATGTTCAAAGGCTAGGACCTCTTTCCAGTGCAAACTAACCCTATTGCAATTCCTTCTACTACTGCAAAAGTTTTTTTTTTTAAGCAGACTGTATGGATGTTTGATTTTACCTGTACATAAAGGGTGTGGCTAAAATAACCAAAACCATTAATGAGAATGGGTATTCACATGCTTTTGGCCATATAGTGTGCATTTGTATTCTGTACAGTACGCTGCATCAGAACATCAGCGCAGCTGATCACCATGAGAACAACTGTCGTAAAACCTGTGTGTAGGCATACAGTATATTCCATGATTCCAGCTACTATTGGCTGAAAGAATGAAGGCCTAAATTCCTTTGGCTTCATTTTCTCAATGCAACACCGGGAAACACAACTTATCATTTAGCCACCAAAATGAAAGGCATGAAAAAAGAATGGACAACAAATCCCCACAAACTGAGCAGCGATAAATGAAACAAATCTCGCGCAGGGATTACTTTATTTTGCTAAGCATATCAATAAGTGTCCACATGGGGACGCTGTTTACACAACATTCCATTCCGTATTCCATTACAGTATAGTTCTGGGTTTCATCATTTTCATATGTAAAGGTTAAAAAAAGAATAATTATGTTTATAAAAATCTTTAAATTAAAAGTATACAGAGGCCCAGTCTCCATTTGCTTTTTTATGTTCGCACTAAATATATAACAGTGAATTAATTGTTGCTTTTATCTGAACTTCACATTAATCCTTCAGAACTGTAAATAGTTAATTTATACTTTTTTTAAAGAGGTGTTTACGATGATGAACAAAAATAAAAATGCAAGCAGAATCTGCTGTAGTCTGTTCAACTGCAGTAATTTTTTTCATAACAACAATAATTTGACTTTGTCATGGATTATAAATTTAGTTGAATTATTAAATTATAATGAATGTCAAAGTATTAAAGTAAGCTTTGAAAAATGAACAATTGTCACTGAATCTCCCAAAATGATTGCAATAATTGTATGACAGCGATGAGTGCAGTAGAGGGTGTGCTCAGGAATGGTGTCCATCTGGGGATGTGACAGCCTGAGCTTCATCCTTTTAGACAGTTACTAGCTGTGGATAACACATTCACTACCTTTCTTAGTTTCAGTGAACTAACCTCATTCATGAAATTTTTTTGTGAAATAAGAGCAGGCCGCATATGTTCTTAGGATAGGATAGGGCAGGATGGGATAGAATGATATAAATTCATTAATCCCTGGATGGGATTCACATGTACAGAAGCCTTAACACAACACACAGATGACAGTTAATAACAAATAATAGAATTGCAGTAAAACTGGACAAACTAGTTCACTGACTCCAAGGGGCCAAGGCTTGTGTATTGTACAATAGCTACAGTAACTTAACAAGTCCTTGTGTTTTTTATGCTGCTGCTGACGTGTTTGTTTCTCATCCTAAGATCAACAAAAATTATATTTCACATATAGACATTTTTGTGGACTTTGCAGATGTCTGTGGTGCTTTATGCCCACAAAAAATGCACATAAATTTTTTTGAATTTAACAATTTTGACAGCTCTAGGAAACTATCATCTTAACAGTTTTCATGCTTTTCTCAAAAATCTCAGATTCGTTGCACGACTTAAGAAATTTTACACATAGAGGAACCTAAATTATTCTGGAAGTACTGTAGAGCAGAGAAAATGCAAACGTGGTCCTAAACCTATACAAACCATTATGAAGTTCCTATTTCGGGTTGTACTTTGTTAAAGATGGATTTCAGCTTAATCAACTACAATGGACAGAATTTGTACAAGTTGCTCTTTTGGTACTTCAAAAACAGTTAGAAGTTAACATTTTAATAATATGATATTTTGTCCATCCATCCATCCAATACCATTAACTGTTTTATCCTGGTTACAGATGTAGCATCCAGAGGGCCAGAGGCTATAAAAGTGCACCGTGGATGTGATGTCAGAATGTCACAAGTTGGTGACACAGATTACAGCCATTTTTATAGCAACCATTTAACCTGAAACATTTTTTCTTGGAAGAAACCCACACAGACATGGGAACATGCAAACCATACAGATTGAGCTGGCTCTGAAAAGCCCAGGAGCTGCTTTTTGCATCATTTTGTCCTCTTGGGTTCAACTTAAGAACTTTAACGTATTTATTTTTTTGCAGGTTTCTTCTGAATTTTTAGCAGGATGAGCTATTTAGAGGAGTTATTTACTTCAGTTAATAAGAGCAGTAAAATGGTTTTAACCCCCCTCCCAGTTGGCCTTGGATTACAGGCCTTTATATCCCTGTTGAAGGAGTGATAAAAATCTGCAGTACAGAAGCTTCTGTCCTTGTCAACACTTTGCAGTTAGCATGTTGAGTCCCCTGAGAACTTTGGTTTGTTGATGGAAATCCATGGATCTTTTGTCATGGTGTCAGATGTTGATGGTACCTTTCCGCTGCATTGCAGTGGGGCTGTCTTAGGACCTCCTAAACCTGTAGAATTCACTTTGGCTGAGTGTTGCAGAACTGGCTTTAGCACAGGATAGATCTATTGGATTTATGATAGTTCAGAACCTTAGCTTAACATGCTTCTATCCACCCCAAAAATTCTACAGTGAGGAAACGTCCACAGTTGTGGGAATACAATACTGCTGCCTGTTATGGCAAGAGAGCCCTGTCCTCCTCCAACCTTGACCTCCAGCCCCAGGGAACAATAGTGAGTTCTGGCTCTGGCACTTTCTTTGGCTGGCCTCCAGCCAAAAAAGATCAGATGGCAGGTCCAGCTTATTAAGGAGACAACAATGCCTGCCTCCCGGCCATCGCCGTCTTAGCATCCTGTCCCTTCTGTTTCTATAGCCCCCTTTAAAGATTAAGAACTGTTTTCACTGTGAGCGTTCAGAGATTTTCTGTCTATCTCTATGGTTGGCTGTAAAAATGGTTTTTACTATATATCTGCTGAGCTCTGGTTTGGGGACCCTTCAAATGTGCCCCTTGAAGCTCTGTTGTTGGAACCAGATTATAACATCATTGCTGTTACCGTTGTTGCACCTCCTGTTGCATTGCTCACAAAGCCATGTCCAGTAAGCAGTTGCCCATTGAGGGATGTTGAGAAGTTCTGAGGAGCTCAATCTACTAATTCATACTATTCACATGCTTCCTGCCTATGATCATACTGTTCACAAGAAATCCTGTGTTTACAGAACCAGTATATCGACGTGTAAACAGTGTTCTGGCAGATCTACCACTGACTACAGGCTGTAACTTGAGAGATGGCACTGCTGGAGGGAACAAAACAAGCAGTTGAGAGGCCTGGTGACCAGACACAGTAAACTGATACAGCTGCACTCCAGTGCAGCACCCTTGGCTCAACTCATAGCAGTTATGAGGCTTGAGGTTTCACTGGAAAACCAGGTACATTGAAACTCTGTGTCTCACTGAATGTGTTTTGGTGTTAGTCCTGATCTGGAAGGTTCCTTAGAGGAATGGTGGTCATCCATTGTGTTGTTTCTCCAACATATTGCAGGTCAAATGTAGATATAACACATTCTCCCATTTCTCAGGACACAATCTATTTACTCTGCTCCTGGTCTAGCCTTTGGAGGTTCCTCTTCTGAACTACTGCAGTGCTGGTCAGACGCTACACATTTGGTTAAGGGAACAGTTCTGTGAAACCTTCAATATCTGGCCCCACCCAGCTCCCTCCAGTAATCCTCCATTTCAGGTTCTCTTCTTCTCAGGCCCCTCCCACATGAGGTCTGAAGGGGAAAGCCTGTTGGTATTTGCTACAGGCCCTAGCAGGGTGGTATAAACTTCCTCCACTCCTTCTGACTGCAGTATCTGTCCCATTTTCCAAAAAAAATTCAGCAAGGCCACCAGTTCCAAATGCCCCTCAACCCACCTCTCATGATGGTGCAGTGAAGTTATTCTTGTGTTTGTATTTACTTATTTCTGTTTATTTGTTACTAAAAACCACCAATGGATTAGTATTTTAACACTTACATGGCTGCATTTGAAACTTTTGTCAGATGCTCAATTTACTTATTGTGTCATGTTAATTATAAGCTGCTTTGGAGAAAAGTGTTAGCTAAAATCATACCAATAAATTTAAGTAGTAGGGCACAGAATTAGAATATAATTTTAAATTTCCTTTGAGAGACAAACTTGCCTCATGAAAAAATAGGAGCAATAATAGCAACAAACTCTGAAGACGGAATGATAAAGTGAATTTCATTTTTTGTGCTCCTTTCATAGAATATTCCGTCATTTTGAATTAAGAGAAAGTGGCGGGTGGGGTTAATGAGCAATCCTGGATTTGGCCTGGGATGCGAGAGCCTACCACCCCCACAGCACCAGTGGCCCCAGTGTGCACAGCTTTGGTGGTCATATGAGCCTCCCACAGATCCGGCCGGAACTGGCCGCTAGCCGCTGCTTACCTTTGTTATGTGGTTTTATGAGTCATTTAATCTTCATAGTCAACCACCGAATTCTGGCAGAGAGAAGACTCCACCAATCACAGTTGAGATGATCCTCATGCACCGCATCATCTCTGAGGATGACTACTTTCAGTCCATCTGGGTTTGGATTTGTGTTTATCAGCACTGAATCATGTTTGGGTCACTACTGGGGTAACACGGTGGATGACTGACCCCAATGGCTAAAATTTTTCTCAGGAATTCCTTCTGATTACTCAGAGATATTGTGGTTTTCTCCAAGTCTGAATGCCTTTGTAAAACATTCGTTCATGTGATTGTACAGTCTAGTGGCAATTAATAGTTCTCTGGAAACTGAAAAATGGTGAGAAAGGGGACAACTTCTGTAGACCAGCTGTACTAAGAGCTCCAGTAAAAGCAACAGAAAAACTCCTGGAAAACCACACTGTAGGGGGGTGCTACTCTCACCAGAGTTGCCATTGCTACAGTTGTTCTTGTTCCTGCACAGACACACAGCTGTGGCAGGGTGTGCCCATGATGCCTGGCTACTGCCATGGACAAGAGGTTGAGCAAATATCTCCAGATATCTTATTTTCATGAGAAAAATTACTGCAGTTGAACAACTGCCCGATATCTCCTCCTGTCAAGTGTTGCTACCAATGGTAGATCCAGAAAAGGAACTAAGTGACTACTGGAATTCATGAGGACTTCTGCCTTGACCTTGGAACGAGTATCACTGAAACGCTGTTTGTATAAACACTGAATTGCCAGGCTATTGTATTCTACTCAGAACACAGGTGCAGCAGACATTGTTCAAATCTAGATCAAGTTTCTTTAGAATTGTGGAAGAAGTGGGCTAACAGAAACTGGAATCTGACAACTGACTGACCATAAATGTTATGAATGTATAATATTATACACTTTAAAAAGCTTATATTAGCTCTTTGAGTTGTTTTGTGTCTGGTTTAACGGAGATCGAGTAAGGTTCCTTGTTCCCAGGGCACTTCAGTAGCATGAGAAAAATCCGAATTTCAGAAATAAATATAATAATAAAATATTTTAAAAACTGAGATAAATTGATGCAACAATTTTTCTATACAAAACTTTCTGAAAAAAATACCTATCTTTTAACCCAACAATATTTTTGGCCACATGTATCTGGTGTTTCTGTACCAGTAAAACTCCTTCTATTTGGGGAAAAACAATGGATTTTTTTAGTGTTATGTGAAGTTTTAACTCCACATCCTCTCTGTTTGTTACTTTATGTGGTTCACAGCTACAGCTAGTCTGTTTTTCACACTGTAGATACAAAGTTCTGCTGAAACCACCAAAACATAGCTAAGTGTTATTATATGAGGTTCTCCTAATTCTCTCCAACAGGTTTCCTTTAAACCACTGGAGGATGTTAGGTGCAGTTTTAATATTTAATTGCAAATGAATGTTTAATCCCCTTACTGGCATCTTGAGCAGCAACCACTGATTATCCTTTAATGTCAAATGAAATCACCTCTGAGCTACAAAATATCTGTCACATCTGTTGTCAAAGCATCAGAACATTCTAGTAAGCTAGCTATCTCACTTTGTTGGTGAGGATTATTGTAATGCTGGTGACAGGAAGCAGATGTGTGCAGGCACAAATTGACAAACAGTTTATTGGTGAGTGAAGTTCCAAAGTCATGATCACAAAACGGGCAAGGGTCAAAACTGGTAGTCAATACAGCACAAACGAGATGGCAAAAAGGGATGAGGCTTAAGCGGTGGTCAGACAAAGGCAAAGGTCGAGGATGGTAAGGGCTAATAAGAGAAACGCGCGGTATGCTCTGACAAATCATGGGCAATACTTCGCACCGGTTTGCTGGGATGCACAGGTCTATATACAGGTGCGGAGAACATGGAGCAGGTGCAAACGATCATGAGATCGGGAGGAGTGGCAGGTGGAACAGGGGGCATGACAGTACCCCCCCCAAGGAGTCAGCGCCGGCCAAATGACATGGATGGCCGCGACGACCATTGACCGCACCCACCTAGGATGGACTTCGAGCTTGGGTACTGGAGTGCTCACGGGACTGGGCTGGCAGGGCGGGACATTGGTGTTGTTCTGTCGTTCTTATGGTCAAGGCCTCACAAGTGCCACTGACGTTCCTTCTTGGGCGTCTCCTAGGCCAGGTCCCTGGTTTCTTAGGGTGAAGCCGGTGGAAATCTGCCACTAATCCTGGGTCCAATATGTCCCGGGCTGGCACTCAGCTCCTCTCCTCCGGACTGTAGCCCTCCCAGTCGACTAGATATTGTAATTGTCCCGCTCTTCTCTGAGAATCCAGCAACCTGTTCACTGCGTATGCTGGAGCGCCCTCTATCTCCACCGGGGGGGGGGGGGGGGGGG
>UFQX01000579.1:0-68188 GCA_900497675.1 Arapaima gigas | reverse complement strand
CCCCGGGGGGGGGGGGGGGGGGAGAGAATTGGACAGCTACAGGGAGGGCTTTGTCCAAGGGTCCCGGGACAGCTGCTTTCAGGAGGGAGACATGAAAAATGTCAGATACATTGATATTCACAGGCAAGTCCAACTTGTACGTGGCCTCATTAATCCACTTCAATATTCAGTAAGGGCCCAGGTATTTGGGGTGTAGCTTTCTGCACCCTTTAGGAAATTTGAAGTCCTTGGATGACAGCTAGACACGATCTCCTGGGTGGAATACGGGGTATCCCGGCAGTGCTTATGTGCCTGGGCTTTGTAGCGCTGCAGGGCTCTTTTGATACACTGGTGGGTCCACTCTGTCACACTGTAGGAAGGGCACAGACACATGCAGGCGTAAAGTGACGAAAACCATTTATTGCCAAAGGAGATTCGTAGTCGTAGTCAGAAAACAGGCGTGGGTCAAAACCAGAAAGTAATTCAGTACAAGTGTCAAAGCAGATAAGGATTAAACACAAGCGAAAGCTGTAAGACAAAGCAGGTTGGTAACCAAAGTGGCAAACAGACAGAATGGTCAGTACGCAGGGCCAGGAGATGTGACACTCTCCCATACCTTT
Organism: Arapaima gigas; assembly: GCA_900497675.1. Taxonomy (NCBI): domain Eukaryota; kingdom Metazoa; phylum Chordata; class Actinopteri; order Osteoglossiformes; family Osteoglossidae; genus Arapaima; species Arapaima gigas. The sequence goes on along the minus strand of UFQX01000579.1, from coordinate 67,589 downwards.
TCACTCCTCTTCATACAATCATCCACCGCAGGGATGTCTGTAGGCCCTGCTGTCCAAGGCACCAGCAGTGGTTGATAACCCAGGCAGCATTCGAAGGGTGTTAAGCCGGTAGAGGAGCTCACCAGCAAATTCTGGGCTATCTCTACCCAGGCCAGAAACTGACTCCAATCTGATGGGTTCTCGTGGCAGTATATTCTCAAAAACTTTCCTAATTCCTGGTTTACCCGCTTGCACTGGCCATTAGACTGTGGATGGTGGCTGGACGATAGGCTGACACTTACCTCAAGAAGTTCAAAAAAAGGCGTCCGCATTCTAGAGGTAAACTGAGGACCGTGGTCCAAAACAATGTCCTCAGGAACTCCGAAGAACCTGAATACCTGGATTAAAAAGTACCTCAGCAGTCTGGAACGCAGTGGGCAGGCCCTCAAACAGGATAAATCGTACAGCGCGTGAAAACATATCGACAACCTTTAATATACAGGTATGTGATTGAGACCAGGGAAGAACTGTGACAAAATTGACCACGATATGAGACCAAGGGCGAGAGGGAACGGGAAGTGGAACAAATTTCCCCGGAGGCAATGCCTTTGGGGTTTTGCACTGTGCGCATGTAGTGCAAGAAGTAATGAACCGGTGAATATATAGTGCGATGTTTTCCCACCAATACCGTCGAGACAGCAATTGGTAAGTACGCGACTCCCCTGGATGCCCGGAGACCAGTGATGCATGGGCCCAAGTAATGAGGCGATCTCTACATGACGGGGGCACGTATCGCTTACCCACAGGACATTGGGTCCGAGATGGGGTATCGCCTACCTCCCTATCTATTTCTTCATCTATTTGCCATCTTATGGACACTATCTGGCAGTTTGGGGATAATATACTTGCCGGTTGTTCTGCCCTAGGTTCACCTGAGGATTTGTATAATTGGGATAGCGTATCCGCCTTTGTGTTATGTGAGCCTGGTTTATATGTGATGGAAAACTGAAAACGTGAAAAGAAAAGATTCCAACGTGCTTGTCTGGGGTTCAGTTATTTGACATTACGTAAATATTCTAGGTTTCAGTGGTCGGTCAAAATCTGAAACGGGTGGTTCCTGCCCTCTAGCTAATGTTGTCATTCCTCAAGAGCTAATTTCATGGCAAGCAACTCGCGATCCCCTGTCCCATAATTTTGTTCGGCTGGGGTAAGTTTGTGGGAATAAAAGGCGATTGGGTGGGTTTTCGGGGGTTACCTACCTGCTGTGACAAGACGGTGCCGATTCCAACGTCAGAAGCATCTACCTTGATAATAAATGGTTTAGATGGATTGGGGTGCGTTAACACAGGAGCTGTGGTGAATGCCTATTTGAGCTTATCAAATGCTTGATCAACCTGGGGATTCCATGACAGGTACCTAGATTTTTTCTTGCCTTTAAGTAATGCCGTGAGAGGAGCTGCTATGCCACTAAAATTTCTAATAAATCTCTGATAAAAATTTGCAAATCCCAGAAAGCGCTGCAGATCCTTGACACTATGAGGAATGGGCCAATTAAGTACCACCTCGATCTTTGAGTTATCCATCACTGTACCGTCCGTACTGATAATATAACCAGAAAAAGAAAACATGCTGTAAATGGAACTCATACTTTTCTCCCTTAACGTACAACTGGTTCTTTAAGAGCCTTGCAAAGACTGTACGGATGTGGGAAACATGGGACTCAAAATCAGGGGAATATACCAAAATATCATTGATATAGGCTATAACGAATTTTCCTATCATGTCATGGAGCACGTCGTTGATTAAATGACTGAAAAACAGACGGGGCGTTCACAGACCGAAAGGCATAACCAGGTATTCATAATGTTCGTTTGGAGTGATAAATGCTGTTTTCCACTCGTCTCCTTCCCGGATACATACTAGATTGTATGCACTTCTTAGGTCTAGCTTTGTAAAATACCTCAAAGCTGTTCTAGGGCTGCCGTTACCATTGGTGCCGGGTAACGGGTAAGGGAATTTTCTTGTAATCGCGTTAAGACCTTGATAATCAATGCATGGTCTGAGTCCCCTGTCTATCTTCTTAACAAAAAAGAAACTCAAGGTGACCGGTGATGTGGATGGCCGAATAAAACCCTGATCTAAGGACTCCTGAATATACGATTCCATTGCCTTCAGTTCGGCTTGAGTCAGGGAATATATTTTAGCTTTTGGAAGATGGACTCTTTCTACTAGTTTGATTGCGCAATTGTACGGGCAGTGAGGGGGCAGTTTGGTCAAATTTTGTTTATTAAATACTTCTTTTAGGTTGGAGTATTCAGGAGGAATTGCTACAGCTTTGGAGTCGGGACTTTCTATAGAAGTAGAGCACACTGAGATCAGAGGACTTTGCATACAGTTCTGAGAGCAAAACGGAGACCAAGACAAAATATCGAAGGTAGACCAAGAAATATATGGTTCATGTTTTTGCAACCATGGTAATCCTAGCCAACAGCTAGGCCAAACAGCTGTTGCCTATTCCAACGCTCTTCCGGTCAGACGGGAAATCACAAAGGAAATTTGTGCTGAATCGGAGCTAGCCGGGTTATGAGTGAAATAGCGGGAACATTGCAGCAGGAATCCCTTGCAGGCGGCAGATGATCCATCAAACTTATCAGGCTTGCTTACTGGGTAAAGGGCTTCAGAGAAACTTGTCGAAGAAGAACTTCCCCGGGAGCTTCCGGCATCTTCAGGTAAGCGTTGTTGCTGTACTGTCGTGAGTTCTCACAAGCTCTCCATCACCTGCCTCAGCTGCATTTGCTGCTCACTCTGTTGGCTTGTGACTTAACAATAGCCAGGTGCACGTGATCAGTAATCAAGACCAGCGGAGTCAGGACCAGGGGGCATGACAGTACCCCCCCCCCCCCCGAAAGAGTCAGAGCCGGCTAAGACGACCATCCTCTATGCCACCAGGGGATGATGTCTGGGGCCCAGTCCTGGGACTGTTGGAGTTCTGGTCCAATGATCCAGAATGCCAACATTCCTCAGTGGCCTGTCCTGGGGGGGGTATCGGGGTTCCTTCTGGGGTGCTTCTTTGGATGCCCCCTTCTATGCCTCCTTAGCCGAGGAACTAACTTCTTGGGACGGGGCTGGTGGGAATCAGACACCAGCCCCGGATCCAGGTGACCAACAGGAACCTCCCGGTGATGTTTGTCTGCACAATTGAGAGGGGATCAGTCGGTGTTTTGCTCGCTAGGCACCTTCCTCCGATCAGCACATTCGGGAGGCAGAGTTAAAGGACTAGAGTGGGGACTCTATCCTAATAGAGTGTACCAAAACAGGAGTGCCTTGACAGTTCTGGGAACAATAGGGGGGACTGAAAGGCAATATTTAAAGTAGACCAGGTGATGTGAGGGTCATGCTTCTGCAGCCATGGTAGACCGAGTACCACCAAATAGTCTGCTTCGTCCACAACAAGAAAGGATATCTGTTCTGTGTGCCCTGCACTGGAGTCCATCCTCACTGGGTTGGTGACAGTGGATACAAGGCCCTCACTAATGGGTCCTCCATCCAGGGCAGACAGTCGCTTTGGTTCCTGGAGGTTCTCAGTGGTGAGACCCATCTGCTGTGCCAGTTGGGCATGAATAAAGTTCCCCTCGGCACCGGAATCCACTAGAGTTTGACAGTTTGAGATTACCTATTCTAGCTCCACCAGATCAGCTGTTGGAAGGAAGTGATGAGAGGAACTCTGACCTTTGCTCAGTTTAACTGCCGCGGTGTTATGGTTATTGATGTATTAGAATGGATGGTCAACCTGGGTTGGGACAGATGGTGGACCTTCCCTTCCCTTTCCCTGCAGAGAGTATTTAATTGTGCCAGAGAACCCCACTGCCCCTCATGTTCTTATGATAAATATCAGCGGCAACATCCCTGTTCTGTATTTTCTGCCACCACATTCAAGCTGACATAGATGTCCTGTCTCTTGGAATCAAGCAGAGGTGACATGGAAATGATAAATGGCAAATAAATATCAGGAAGCTGAGCATTTTTTTGGCATTGTTTTGTGTTTACTAGGCTTACCTCTTACTACCCTTGGGCAAATTACAAAAATCTTACATAAAAACAGTACAGAAATTTTCCTTGAGGTCAAGGACGAGTAACCCTGAGGTCTGCCAGTTCAAGCCCTGCTCCTTGATATTGCTGTTGTACCCTTAGACATGGTACTGCAAATTACTCCAGTAAAAATCCCCAGTTGTATAAATGGTTCAAATTCTCTCTTTGGATGAACTTTTCAGATAAAAAACAAGCTAGTTAAAAAATGCCATAATCAGCTATGAATATTTGGCAGGTAAGGTATTCCTTGCACTAAACTACAAGAAAATTTAAGGCCTTGGAAGATTTTAAAAGGACTGTGAACATGTGTATTCGTCACAGGATATGAGTGTTTCAGTCTTGGAGTGTTTTGTTTATATCCTTTCCAAACTGTAGCCAGTAAGACCACCCTCTTCTCTTTTCAATACACATCAGGTCACTCCTCTCTCAACCTGCTAATATGCAGCTTCTGAAGCTGGGAAAAAGGAGCAGCACCACTCACTATTTATAGATGTTGTTTATTAGATAAGATAAATATTTACCCAATATCTCCTACTGCAATTGCACAACTGTGTTTATGGCTCTCTAGCTGATCTTCATTTTTTCCTTATCTTTGTGAAATTACATTGATCTCAATTAAAGTATTTTCTGAAAATAAGATTTTACAGTCACTGTATATTTTCAGGTTAAATTAAATAAATAGTTAAATTTAAAACCATGTGTCTACAAATCTCCAAATTAAAAAGTGTCAATAGTGTATCTGGTCAACAGTACTGAATATGCTTGCAGGTTATACACCTTTGTTTAAAGAACAGTGTAATGAGTTATTCATAAAGTCAAAAATCATGCTGACTGTACCGCACAGCTGTGCTGTTCTCTTGGCAATGATTAAATCCTACAGTTAACATTGTGAAGTGGCACAATGTGACACAACTGTGCACAGTGGAATCACCTTGTTCGCCACTGCCCAGTGCTGGATCTATAATGTGCTACATGTACTTAAAGTATGTAGCCATTTGTCTGTCTATATTATCTGTCTATAAAATATGGCTTGTACAAGTAAAATATGTAGATGTAATATGTTATATATTCAAAAAAATCCTTAATAGTGAAAACAAATGTTCATCGACTGCCTGTGCTCAGTGTCTTTACTGTCTTTTGTTTAATTTTTTAAAAATCGCCTAAACAAAAATTTGAATGAATGGCTATATGTGATTAACGGGTTATAAATGTTCTGTTTACTGCATTGCCTAATGCGAAACTGAATAATAGGAATCTAAAGGCCAGTTTGACGTTGGATTTCTGTCCATTTAATCCATTTATTTCATGTTCTTTATTTAGGATTGATTGACCATCATTTCATCGGGGGATCTGTTTCCAACGGGTTTTAATTAAATCCAACAATCTCAGAGACTGCGATTTTTGGCCACAAATATGACCGGAGCTTCATTGTGCAGCCGCGTCCAGAGCCTCATTCCTCAGCGCAGACACCCGCCCCCGCTCCCACTGCTGTAATGGGCGGCTCCCAGCGCGAGCACTGACGTCAGCCCAGCTCGAGGCTCCGGCAATCCTTTATATAGCACAGTGGGCGCTCTTCTGACCGCACTTCAATCCATGACTGAAGATCGTTGGTTTTGCTGATCCCGAGCAGCTAGTGCGGGAGCGTCGCAGACTTCGACGAGGAAAACCTAAGAAACATGTCGAGCTACATGTCTTCAGACTGTCGCCGCGTGAGCCCTTCGATCCACTGGGCCCGCTTCGACACAGCCAACCGCAAGAAGGCGGCGGGCAACATATTTGAGAACGTCAATCAGGACGCGCTCATGAAGCTCTTCCAGAACACTGGGGATATGAAGGCGGAGGAGCGGGTTCGAAGCATATTTTCCTACGCCCACGACCCTGAGGAGACGTCCAGAGCGCTCATGGCACTGAAGCAGAGAAAGAAGGACAAGTTCCTGCGGATCGCGGGCGCCATCAGACAGCTACTCAAACTGCATTGACTGTCACACTGTGACTCCATCACCCTGAATCTGTCGGAAGCGATGCAGGCAGGTGCTTCACGACGAAAAACACGCTCGAGCTGGCGAAAAGTACTAGCGGCTGGAGCGAAGTGCGGCGAAGGGGCGCCCGAGCGGAGGGGACGACGAGAAGGCGCCAGAACAAACGCGGTCTGACGGGGCGCGCGACCCCGAGTAACCGGACCCGTTTCTGCTCTGGCTGAGAGAGGCGCCAACTTGCCAGTGACGTTTATTATGCATTTTGTGAGAATGCGGGACACTTTCACCTTATAGGTGACAGCAAACAAGTAATTGGTGCAAACTGATCCCTCACAAAAACGCCCGATCAAAAATTGCCTCAGTTCTGTGAGATCAGATTCGATGCCTTGTCTCCGTACCACTATGAAATATTCCTAATACGTGCGCTAACACTGCCAGTAATCACTAATTTATTTGTCACGAGATGTTAAAATAACCAAATGTCATACGTTTCAACTTACTTTCTCAATAAATTATTATACCGAAATCTTGTACTGCACACGTCTTATCATTTACCTCTGCTTGTTGAAGTGCTACCCCTCGGTTTTGAGATGTAGAACGAAATACTGCCACATTTTAAATTTATGAAATAATTTCAGTCCGACAGGTAACAGTAAAACCTTCATTTTTGTGTTTGGTTAAAGGACACAAACTTACATTTCCAGGTAGCAAATTTCCAGTCTATCTTGGGCCTTATTACAGATACGATTTTATAGCAATAGTTAAATATGTTATTCCCCTAGTGAAAATTTTCAGTAATTTAACAAAAAAATCTTTATTTGTACCTTACCGATTCATTTTATTACACTGCCGAGAACTGCATCCTACCAGAGGGCATTCACCCCGAACACAAGTACTATTCACTGAAGCTATAAATTGAAGTAAGATCAAAAATGTAATTTAATTTAGCTGACAAAATAGTAATTCAGAAGTTTGCTCTTTTCTTTTAGTATTCATATCCTTTAAATTGTATATCTATTTAATATATCTGTTAAATTCTGTAAGTTAAAGTCCTTTTTGACACCAAATATAGTTATTCATAATAGGTGAAGCAGATGATGGATACATAAAATTGTGATGTACTCATTTCAGAATTCTTTGTGTTATCCGTAATATATGGTAAACAACATTTTGATTTTAGACTGTTCAAAACAAATTACAAGCAAAGATTTGAAAGTCACATTATCATTTCAATCCTATGTGCATGGTGTAATCCTTTCCAAATGTCATTATTTGAATTTGTATATATTTTTAAATACTTACCATTTGCTATATATTGGAATTAAAAAAAGTAGACAAATACAAAAGTACCGAATATTGTAAAGAAATTTTCGGTTTGCATATAGAATTCTGTACATCTTAGAGAAGTGGTTTCTTTTTGTGAGAAATGTGTGAGTTAAAGTGGGGATGCTTCCCCTCGGCAACATGAGGTCATTCACCTCTCATTGAGCTTCCCTGCCCTGCGGCTTATCAGACCAGTGCAAACCGGTTTCGTGGATGAGGTGGCACACAGAGCAGTGTTCTTCTGAGGAGCCTCAACACCACAGCTGCTCTCTGACTACTTACTGCTACAATGCCTGGCTTCCTTGGTTACAGGCCGCCTAGACCCACCTGGAGTCAAAAACGGACTTTTTAATTTCCTATTTCATTTTAATATACAACTTTTCCCACTATATAGTTAAATTTTCATGTTATTTTATGAAACTGAAACTTGTTCATTTTTCAGTAGTATTGTCAGCGATAACAGTTAATATAGTTTACCTATTTTAAAATTATGTTTTAAGACACAATTTTGACAGCCATCTAGTTATCTGAAAGTTTGCATTTAGCTGCTTAGCAGTTTTACAATAAGGTTGTTGGGCTTTATCCATCTGCTCATTATCCAGGGGGCATGTGATGAACGGGAGCAGTTAATCCCAATCCAGTCACTGGTGCAAACCGGTTTGAAGGGTGGCTGCCTGTGATGTGTCATCTTATTACTGCTCTGCCCTCCTGCTCCATTCCCACACACTGGGTTCTAGCTTTAGCTTCCTCCAGGTGAGTGTTTCACAACGCAAGAGTAACTGTTCCTGGTCTTGTACATTCAGAAAGAAAGTCTTTACAACAGCTGCATTAGGAAAATTTAAGAGAAACAACATAGCCTGGTCCTATTAAACTGAGATATTATTCTTTTTCCTGATGAGAAAATTAGACCATTCATGTATACCCCTGTAAATATTAAACCATATTTTTCATGGCATTAAAGCAGGAGGTAGCAGACAGTGTAGTGGTTTTAGCTGATGCCTTTGGACTTGAAGGATCCACGTTGGAATCCCACCCCTGTAGTACTTCTTAGTATGGTACTATATTTACCCTGAATTATTCTGGAAGAAATTGTCCAGCTGTGTAAAATGAATGTTAAAGTAGAGTAGCATTATAGAAAAGCATCAGCTCAATGAGTACAGCACAGCATTGGCTAATCAATAATAAACAAACTGCTTTCTTTATGCATTCAAGCTACTCTGGCCTTGACTTATTAAGGTGTTAAACCATGAATTGCCTTATTTGGTATTCAAGGTATTTATGGCTGTGTAACTGTGAAGGAACTAAAAGGTAAACATTTGAGGTGGCAGTTGTCCCAGATGTCAGTATGGCATCCGATGTGGCAGTGTAGGACTCCGATTTCCCACCCTTTTCCTGTCTCTCTTCACATGCACTTTGATGTCTGCAGACAGCAAGGCAGACAGACATTCAAGTCCGAGTGTTTGGGCCACTGCCATGGTGACAGGAAGAAGTGCTGGGACTCAGAGACAGGGGAACAGAAACCTCTTTGCAGGAAATATGCTTCTATCCAGCACAAACCAGTTTTGGGATGTATCAGTGAAACAGAAGCAACCTCACAACTGTAATGTTACAACAATCATTCTAAGTAACTGATCTTAATAAAAAATGCAGTAAGAATGGTTTATCCCTCTTGTTTCTATGAGACAACTGAGACTGAAACATTAATCGAGTACAGTTATGTAAAAACTTGTCCAAATATTTTAAACACCAAAAATAATATTTACAGGAATTATACACATGCTTGCTTGAATACTGGGGGACACATTAAACCCATGATATATTAGAAATGTTAAACTTAGGGACTAACATGTTCAGAGGGAGTTAGAACCATTGCAATGCTAATTATAGATCTACTTATATAAACAAAACAAAGCTATTTGGGAACTTTGTTATCTTAACCATTATACCCAGTTGTTTTTCAAGGCCACTGCAGAGAGAGTTCCCAAAAATAACTTTGATGCTCAACTGGCCAAAGATAAACAGCTGCAGTTTTGAAAATGAGTAAATTATCATTTGCAGGAAGAGAAAAAACACTTGTGAGAACTGTATTTTTATCTTTTGATAAGGCCCAGACTGAATGTTAGTCCTGGGGAAATGAGACAGCACTGCCACATTTGATGGTTTTTACTAGATCTTGTCATATGAGGAAATTATTGCTGAGTAAAAAAATGTCTTACATAATAGTTTCTATTGTGCCACATTGTAAAGTTTGAAAGACCTCACATACTCAAACAGTCAGAGCAGACAACATGCCATGGCTATCGAGCATGTTTGCAGGTTCACATTGGAGGACCATTAATGTTTTTAGTTCTTGAGGGATAAAGTGCACATCCTGAAGTGGAAGGTTTCAGCCTACATTCCATCAGCCTCGGCACTGTTCCTGTATGTCAGTGTCAAAATCAACAGGCAATAACTGCATGGGGCTCCTATCTCAAGAGCCCAAATGATGAGTGCACTGTTTTCCATACAGGAAAACAACATGTGCACTATATCACTTGCCAGAGAAAGAAAATACTGTGTATTGTTTTCTTGCCTGTCCTAACGTCAACAGTGACTTTCAGAAAGATGACATTATGGAATTATTTCTGTGTGGGTTCCTTGCAAAAAGAATGAACACAAACAAAGCATTCAAAATAGCTGGACAAAAATTATGAATGTAAACCGCATTTCTTATTCTTCAGTCACAGATCTTACCACTACTGGCGAAATACATTCCAGCTGGTGACAAAGCCTCTGTTTGGATGAATCTGCAATTGTGTTTGCAAGTTGCACTTGTGTTTTTTTGTGGGTCACAAAGGAGAGGCATGGTGTTTTACGCTAGTGTACTGTGTCTGAGCCAGTCTTGCCCCCTCCGGCAATACTGTTTTTGAGGCAATGACAGCTTGTAGTACACAACTTCTTTTCTGAAGCACATTGCCAAAACCTGTGAGAATTTTTCAGGCTGGATTTAAGTCTAAATTGAAACCACTTTGAATAATGATATTATGTCGTGCAGGATTAAGGGTACATCCAGATATGTGTTTGGTCTCAGAGTACTGTGTGACCTGGTATCTGACTCTGCATGGGGTCTCCACCACTGATCTATTTGGCCTTCTTCACCCCTTCTGAAAGGAGCAGCTGGCTCCAGACCTACTGCAAAGGAGATATAGTGCAGTTCCGCTCTGGCTCCTTCCCGTCTGCAGGGACAGGCTGTCCTCCTGTCAGGGAGTGTCTGGTCCCCAGTGGCGGGGGTGGCTCCAGGGTTGCTAATGGGAGGGAGTAAGGGAACCATTGTTCTTGTTCTGCAATACTGCAACCTAAGCCAGAGAGGCCCCTTCCTGTCAGAGCACTGGGGATCCCCACTGGCCCCACAGCCAGCACCCAGCGGAGACCGACTGTCTGGGCATGTCTCCATGCTGTGTCCTTGCCATTGTTCTCCTGCAGTGGTGTCCACCCCCTCCCCACACCCAGCCACAGGTGCAGCTGAGTGGGGCTGCGGAAGAAACTCCAGAGTCAGCACAATAGCAGCCTCTCCTCTCCTATTTATATATACGTCTGTTTGTTTTTTTGGCTTATGTTTAACCTGAGTTATACTTGCTTAAATAATATATAATTTTTAAAAAAAAACCTTTTAAATCAGAGTCTATTGCTAACCATTTCTACTAAAATGTGTGGGTAGTACCAAAATCGGTGTGGTTGCTGAAATATTGTGAAAAGCATGAATTATGCTTTTTATCGGGCTTCCCTGTGTTGCCAGGGACACATTTCTGATCCCCTACAAGTTTCTGGTCAACTTTTGAAAAGGCAAGCACTCAGTTGTGAAAACTAATGTGATTCATAAAATAATAGTTATAAAGGAGGGGTTGGTTTACTGGTGGGAGAATGTTTTGCTACAGTATTAATTTTGCCAATAGCAACATCTCATAATTACTTGGAAAATACGATGAAATTAATACTAAGCAGAGCCAATATGTCACACCCTGCTCCACAGCTACACAGTGACCTGCAAGGCTGTGGCCTGACTGGTGGTCAAGGTTGAGAGCTGGGTGGTATTATCTGGCACTTCCATTTCATGTGCTCAGCTGGGCTTTCATCCTGGACTTTGTACTCTGTTGATGTGAACCAGTTTCTACAATGCAGGGCAACAAGAGTTTCACATCCATGGAGTATTCTAAGTCTACTACAGCATAACAGTGGGCAGTTCTTGAATGCCCATCCTCAAGAGCTGAAATGTGTGGTTTTTTTTGTTGATATTCACAGTGAAATTAAAAAAAAAACATGTTCCTTACCATACAAAGTCAGTTACTTCAAATAGCCACAAACTGGTGTTACAGAATACAGATGGTTGCTGAGTATACAACTTTTGAAGATGTTCGGACTCATAGCTGGTCTTTATCACATCACATATGCTCTTTATTATCATCACTGTCAGGAAGGATTACATTCTTGGCTGCACGCAATGAGGCATTTCTGAAAAATGTTTTAGATTTGGAGACAGCTTACTACTTATGCACAAGCAAAAAGAGGCCTGAAAAGCATCCAAGAGAACTCAGGATTTTAACTTCCAAAGACACACAATTCAGATTAGTGCCATATCTACATTATGAGCTGTCTGATCTCTTGTTCAACCATGAAATTGTGTAAGTTGGTATGTGCTTACATTTTACATTACTATTCCATTCCATTCATTTGCATTAATAGCCCTACATTTGGCATTAATACCCTGCACTCAATTTAGGTTCAACCACTCAACAGAACGGATATGGGCTGCTGAAGAACTACTAGGCACACTAATCACCCACAGGGTTTTTGTTTATTCCAAGCTTTCTTAGTGCAAGTGGCAATCTGGATGCTGGTCTGTATGATGAGTTTGCTCACCTTGTTCCTGGTTCTTGCGTGCCGCAGCAACCTCATGATGAGCGTATGACCAATGCCCCGAGTGAGATTAACATGGGAACCAGATGACAGCCTCAGATAAATTATATAGGTTCAGAACTTCTACAGAGTGAGAAGCCTCCCTTGTACCTCTTGGTCACTGGATATGTCCTGTTAATCTTCCACAGCCAAGAAACCCTTCTGAAGAGTCCTTTTAATCTTTTCGTTTTGTTGATTTAAAGGATATTCTTGGATTAGCAAATATACTTCTGAATCAAAGCATTTATGATGTATATTTTCTGTTTTAAATATCAGAATTTGCAACTAGTGCAACATATCAAGGTTTTATGAAATTGCCAGATGATATGGGTAACCATTCTACAATTTTGAATTGCACACATAAATTATTAGTAACAGAAGCAACAGTGGGTAAAACTGGTGCCTCGTGGTACCTGAGCTGTTTGTTTGGATGTGGGTTCAAATTCGGTTTAATTTCTGAGGTGTTCTCAAGGGTGTGTTCTGGTTTCCACACATGGTGTAAAAACATGTTTCAGGTGGACTGGCATCTCCACCTTTAGTTACCTTTAGTGTTTGTATAACTGCTTTATGGTGGACTAGTGTTTCATCTCGGGTTTAAACTGCCTCATGTCTGAAGCTTCCAGGATGGAGTCTGGACTGTATTTCCCCTGCACTGGAGTTATTGATAATTTATGGATGAATGACAAAGAAATTCAGAGAGTGGATTAAAAAAAATAAAAACAACATCCAGGTACAGAATAAAATGATCTGGCATAAAATCAGGTTTCTGAAGTTGTTCTCCAGGTATGTGGCCTTCACTTGTGAATTCCAGCACTCTGTATTGTTTGACCATTGCACTTTATTTTTCTCACAGCATTGTGGTAATGCAAAGAACTTTGTACCGATCTAGTGATAAATACATCCATGACAGTTTAATGGAGGGGAATCCCAAGAGAGCAGTTAAGGAATGCCATGGAGCAGGCTTTTCACAGCTCTCCTGTCCTTGTAGTTTCAGCCTGCAGTAAGACTGGTTTCAAACCAGCTCAGTTTAAAACATCAGGTCACATCATAGCAACCTCTGTGCCTCTGTGTGTGTGTGTGGAATCATTGTGAAGCCTGCTGATTTGATCTGTTAAGCTGCTCTGCTCTTGGCCAGTCAGATCCAGCCATTTGTTGCATGACAGACATCCCCTAAACAGACTTTGTCCGTTCTTTAGCCCCGTCTCCCAGAACTGGGGCTCCTTGCAAATCATTAAGTAAGTGGTAAACTTTACTTTCCAAAGTCAAGTATTAACGTCCACAGCCTCAACAGAAGAACTTGTTCAAATGTAAATTGAAAATTATTTTGTTTGTAGTACGGGAAGCTGTACTTGAAATATTAGTCTTGTGAACTCTGGTTTATTTACTGAAAAATGTAGAGAGGGGTGAGCCCACACTGAGCACAGAGGATGTCATCTGTTTGTTGCTTGTAGTTAAGGATTACATCTCAGAGGTCAGCTGTCCTTGTAGCCTCTGAAAGGTACAGTAATCTATGATCAGACCATGGTCCTTGATCACACCGAGGGCCTGCATTAAGGGCACTGAGCTGCAGATTTCAGATTTAATTTGTTTAGCCCATGTTATTTTGGAAAGAGAGGAGAGGTGTAAAGGGAGACCTTTGTGAACTGGGGTACAGACAAGATACAGACAGACACTGTCAGAGGTGTGAAAAAACCTCTGTGAGAGGGGATAAACACTGCTGGAGTGAGTCAGCTTTGCCAAACTCCAGAGTGGAACTGCCACACACACAGTGAAGTCACGTCACGTCACACCACTGTGATATAAAAATCCTGTTTTCTGCTAGCACAAACATGTCATTTAGAGAAAATACCTGTTTTAAGGTGGAAACTACCTTAGCTTTTGATACAACATGACAGTTTTGGTTTCATTGACAGTCAGTAAAAGTTTAAATGAGCAAATAAATTTATACAACATTACTTTTGGGAAATCAATGAAATCTGAAAAATTCCCCTTTTGACTTAATTTAATAAACATAAAAATTAGAATAACATATTTTAAACAAGCACTACTATCATTTGTTCCAAGTTCAGGGTAAATTCACACTTCCTGTTTTCATTTCCCTCATGACTGAGGGCATAAAGTAGGTCATCATGGATGGGATGTGACTACTGTAAGTGTAAAATAAAAACATTAGTGTTTGTTCATTCCTTATATGTCATTTTCCAAATTAAATTAGACCAGATATACGTTATCTCTGGTACAGGAATGCTTCTTCATTCTCTTCTAAATGCTCTATTTTAGGTTAAAGAACAACTTTTCATCAGAAAAATGGCAAGCAAGAGTTTTTCTTTAGAATTTTCAAGACAGAATACATCATCAAAATACGATCATCTGATGAAACTTAAATCGAATGTTTCCTTCATCCATTTTTTTACCTGCTGTTACGTGCAGTTTAGGAGACACTGTCTGCTCTTGCTGGTGTATTTTGGACAAGGTTTCATCATAAACAACAGTCTCATGCATAAAACTGAATGCAAAAAGTATATAAATAGAACAGGGGGAGAGAGAAAAATAAGAAAAAAGGATGGTGTCAGATCAGTTTTGCGGATTTTATTATAAGTTTAGTAAAGTCTCCATTTACTGTATTAGAAGAGAAACAAAATTCATTCATTCATGCTCAATAACCAGACATGAGGAAGGGTACAGTATAGATTACCAGGAAAGTCCCTCACAGGAACACACTCTCTTTGACTCCACACATTATGGGCAATTTAATGACTATTTCCCCTGAAACATTTGTCTTTGCTCTGTGGAAGGAAACCCACAGAGACATAGGGTAAGCATGTTAGCTCCACATAAACGGTGCCAGATTCAAACCTCTGAACCAAATCCACAGCCCTGCAGCTACCAGTAGTGAGGAGCTACCATCATTATTAATAACACTGCGCTAGCCTAAGAAATAAAACAGCTTCAAACAAATATGTCCTCAGCTCAGTTTGAAGGTTTTTCTACCTGTGACAGTATAAATACATACTCATGTATGTATAGATATATCCTATATTTTGTCTAAGTAGGCCAGCAAGGAATCACCTTGTTCTATTTTGAGGTGACCTTTACTGAAGAATAACCACATTTCTGTTTCCCACTCAGTTGTTGTTACAAAACAATTAGCTGTTCATATTCAATACATTTCAACTCCCACTACTATTCACGTATGAGGTACAGTGTGAAATGTGTTTGTGTAGTCCACTTATTCTGTGCCCACCCAGCAGTTGTTCCTTACACCCTGTAATTGTCCTTGGACAATTTTTCTGCTTTTCTGGGATGATAGAATTTCTTAATTGCATGTCCTCTTCGCCAGCAGTGAGTATTTTGTACATTGTGGAGATAAAAATAATTGTTGTTATTGTAAGCTCTTAGTGGGGAGCAATGAGGTGTTTTAAGCCAAAGTTCTACAGATTGTAGAAGCTTTGCAGTTAAGAATCTTCTTGTAGGATTTCTTAATCTTATCAACCAAGATCCTTCTAAGCGTTAATACTTACCTGCTGAAAATACTGCTTAAGAGATATTGTGAGATGACAGAATGTGAGTGTAACATTGCAGATAGAATGCAGCCGCGTGCAGGTATGAAATTAAGTATTCAGTTTAATGTTAGTGGGCTGTTCCAAAGCCCTAGTCAGGAAAATAGAGCAAAATTCACAATACTCGGTATCAGTCCAGAGTGCGCGGCGTAAAAAACCAGGGTGAGGCACAAACAATATCCATAATACAAAACTGGTTGGTAACCAAAGTAGCAAACAGAAGAACCACTCCGTACGCATGGAAAGATCATGGCGATACTTTGCAAAGGCAGATTGGAAACACAGGTGTATATTTATGGGCAACTGAATGAAAAACAGGTGCCAAGAACTAATGACCAGGAGAGGCGGACCGGGCGTGATGTGATCTATTGGAGGATCCTGGACCAGGGGGCGTGACAGTACCGCCCCCCTCAAGGAGTCAGAGCTGGCCGAGTGATGAGGAGACCACAACGACCACCACCCACGCCCCCAGAGGACGAATCCCGGGACCAGGTACTGGAACTTCTGCGGTGCTGGTTAGAAGAGCCGGAACACCAATGTTCCTCAGTGGACTGCACAGGAGGGGCATCAGGGTCACTCCTGGGACACCGCCATAGGCACCCCCTAGGGCGAGGACCCAGCTTCTTGGGATAGAGCCGGTGAAAGTCAGCCACCAGCCCTGGATCCAGGATGTCTCGTGCAGACACCCAACTCCTCTCCTCCGGGCCATAACCCTCCCAATCCATTAAATACTGCATCTGATCAGCTCTTCTCTGGGAGTACAGAAACCTATGGACAGTGTACACTGGAACGCCATCTACCCCAACTGGAGGGGGTGGTATGTCGTCGGGCAGCGCCTCATCCAACGGTCCCGGAATGACTGGCTTAAGGAGGGAGACATGAAAGGTATCAGACACACTAACATTAACAGGCAAGTCTAACTTGTAAGTGACATCATTGATATGTCTTACTACTTTATAGGGACCCAGGTATTTAGGTTGCAGCTTTCGGCAACCCTCAGGAAACTTAAAGTCCTAAAAAGACAACCAGATACAATCCACGTGGGCCTTGTGGCAACAGAGAACCCTTTCTATCTGCTGATGGGTCCTTTCCCAGACCTCCTCACTCTTCATCCAATCGTCCACCATGGGGATCTCAGCAGACTCTGCTGTCCAGGGCATTAGAGGTGGTTGATAACCTAAGCAGCATTCGAAAGATGTTAATCCAGTGGATGAGCTGACCAGGGAATTCTGCGCCATTTTGGCCCAAGGCAGAAACCGACTCCAATCTGCTGGATTCTCATGACAGTAGATTCTAAGGAATTTTCCTAACTCCTGGTTTACCCGCTCACACTGACCATTTGACTGCGGATGATAGCCTGAAGTTAAGCTGACGTTTACCCCTAGGCGTTTAAGGAAAGTTGACCACATTCTGGAAGTAAACTGAGGCCTATGGTCTGAAACTACATCCTCTGGAACGCTGAAGAATCTAAATACATGTTTGAAAAGCACTTCAGCGGTCTGGAAAGCTGTGGGCAATCCCTCAAAAGGGATTAATCGGACACTGCGCGAAAACCTATCAACCACAGTTAATACACAGGTATGCGACTGAGATGGGGAAGATCAGTGACAAAATCTACAGCAAGGTGTGACCAGGGACGAGAGGGAACAGGAAGAGGAACCAATTTCCCCACAGATAAGGTCTTCAGGGTTTTGTACTGTGCACATGTAGTGCAAGAGGAAACAACCCGATGGATGTCTAGAGCCATGTTCTCCCACCAACAACGTCAAGAGAGCAACTAGTAAGTATGTGTTTCCCCAGGGTGATCTGATGCCACTGACAAATGAGCCCAAGTAATGAGGCAATCTCTACACATCGAGGGGATGTATTGTTTATCAGTAGGGCATTGCGACGGAACTAGGGTGCCTTCTAACTCCCTAGTGATCTCCTTGTCAATCTGGGGGCAATATGTTTGCAGACTACTTCTGTAGGCTCATTAGGTGAATCATGTAATCTAGACAGAGAATCAGCTTTTGTTTTACGAGTTCCCGGGCTATAAATGATGGAGAACTGCTAAGGTGAAAAGAAAAGGGACCATTGTGCCTGTCTGGGGTTTAACTGTTTTGCATTCCGTAAATACTCCAAATTTTGGTGATCTGTTAAAACCAAAAAGGGGTGGTTAGCCCCCTCTAACCAATGTCACCATTCCTCAAGGGCTAACTTAATGGCGAGCAGCTCATGCTCTCCTATCCCATCTTTCTGCCAGTGTAAGCTTTTGGGAATAAAATGTGATTGGGTGTAACTTCTGGGGATTACCTACCCATTGTGAAAGTACGGTGCCTATACCCACATCAGAGGCATCAACTTCTACAACAAACAGCTTAGATAGATTAGGGTGTTTCAAAATGGGAGCAGTGGTGAAAGCCTGTTTGAGTGCATTGAAAGCTTGATCAGCCTGGGGATGCCACGACAGTATTTTGGACCCTTTCTTACCCTTAACTAATGAAGTGAGAGGTACTGCCATACTGCTAAAGTTTCTAATAAATTGTTGATAAAAAATGTGCAAATCCTAGAAAATGGTGTAGATCCTTCATACTATAGGGGATAGACTAATTAATAACCGCCTCGATGTTAGAGTCATCCATTACTATGCCATCTGCACTGATAATGTACCCTAAAATGGAAACTCATTGCAAGTGAAGCTCGCATTTCTCTCCTTTGACATATAACTGACTCTCCAAAAGTCTAGAAAGGACCATACGGACACGGAAAACATGGGCCTCTAAGTCAGGGGAATACACCAAAATATCATCTATGTAGACTATGAAAAATTGTCCTACCATGTTGCGAAGGACATCATTAATAAGTGACTGGAAAATGCACGGGGCATTACAGAGACCAAAAGGCATTACTAAATATTCATAATGGCCATTAGAAGTGATAAAGGCCGTTTTCCACTCGTCTCCTTCCTTGATACGTACGAAATTATAAGCACTTCTCAGATTGAGCTTAGTAAAATACTTGGCTCCACGAAGTTGCTCGAGAGCCACCGGTACCAAAGCTAAGGGGTAAGGGAATTTCTTTGTGATAGCATTGAGGCCTTGATAATCTATACATGGTCTAAGCCCTTCATCTTTCTTCCCAACAAAGAAGAAACTAGACGCAAAAGGTGACGTAGACGGATGAATGAACCCCTGAGCTAACAATTCACTGATGTAGGGGTCCATAGCTTGCTGTTCTGCTTGGGTCAGGGGATATATCCTAGATTTAGGAAGGGATGCTCCCTCAGTGAGCTCAATAGCACAATCATACGGATGGTGGAGTGGCAATTTGGTGGTGTTTTGCTTGTTAAATACTTCTTTTAAATCTGCATACTCAGGAGGAATAGCTATGAAATCTGAGCGGGGGCTCTCTATGGTAGTGGACTGCAATGAGACAGGGAGACTACGAAGACAGTTCTGAAAATAATAGGGGGACCAAGTGGTGATGTGTAAAGTGGGCCAGGATATGTGGGGGTTATGCTGCTGTAGCCAGGGTAGACCAAGTATCACTAAGTAGTCAGCTTTGTCCAAAACTAGAAAGGGAATCTACTTAGTGTGCAGTGCACTAGAGTCCATCCTCACTGGATTGGTGATGGTGGAGACGAAGCCATCGCCGATGAATCTTCCATCTAGGGCAGACAGTCTCATTGGCATACTGAGATTCTCAGTGGTGAGGCCCAGTCATTGAGCCAGTTGAGAATGGATGAAGTTCCCCTCAGCACCGGAGTCGACTAATGCTGTAACTGAGACAGGATCAGAGCTGTAAAAGATGACCTATACAGTGAAAGGTTGAGAGACTAAGCCCTTCTTGGGTAGACTCACTGAGCTAGTGTGTGGAACAGAATCCACATACTGTTCCTTTTGTTGAGCTTTGGAACGAAAATTGCAGGTGCGCAGGAGGTGCCCAGTCTCATTGCAATAGAAGCAAAGACCGCTGTACACAGGCTACAGCCTATGTAACTGCTGTTCTTGAGACAGACGGGTTGAAAACACCATGGGCTCATGCGTAGTGATGTTTTCACAAGCCTCCCACATGCTGATATTCTTGGGGATGTAGTCCATTGGCCTCAGAGCCTTAGAGTTGTTCTTGACTTCCTTCTTGGGGCAAGCAGACAGTATGTGATCTAGCTGAATGGCTAGGGAGATCAATTCATTTAACCCCCGTTCCTTGTCCTTACATGCTAATTCCGTCAGGATTTTGGCTTTCAGACCATTATGAAACGTTATTATCAACGCTGGCTCCTTCCAGCCGCTTCCAGCTGCCAACGTGCAGAATTCTAAAGCATATTCTGCTACTGAGCGATTGCCTTGTCGTCACTCAGACAAATAGTTCACCATTACTCCTGCCCTCATTAGGGTGGTCAAAAACAGTTCTTAGCTCCTGCTCAAAAAGATGGTATGACATGGTTTGAATTCGGATGGAACAGCAGTAGCTCAATCTAATGCTTTTCCCTTTAAACGGGAGACAACAAAAGAAACACGCAACAAATCGGAGCTGACGGGGTTGCTGTTAAAATACAACGAACATTGTAGTAAAAATCCTTTGCAAGCTGCAGGTCTCCCATCAAACTTGTCGGGTTTACTCACAGGGAAAGCTGCTTTGGGAGAGCTTGGTGAACAAGAAACTCCTCAGGGGCTCGCAGAATCCTCAGGTACATGAAAACTTTGTAACATTGCCGTTAGTTCTCTCATACTGTCAGCAACTTGTCCCAACTGCTTCTGTTTGCTTTGTTGATGAGCAAAAGTCATCATAGACTGTAAGTCCCTCAAACAATTTGATGCTGTCCAAGGATTCTACCTTGTTTAGTGACCGTGGAACCCAGAACCTCTATACTTGCTGTCTGCATGGTGGCGAAGTATTCTGCAACGTTGCAGATAGAACGCAGATGTGTGCAGGTATGAAATGAAGTATTCAGTTTGTTAGTGGGCTGTTCCAAAGCCGTAGTCAGGAAAACAGAGCAAAATTCACAATATTAGGTATCAGTCCAGAGTGGGTGGCATAAAAAACCGGGGTGAGGCACAAACAATATCCGTAATACAAAAACAGGTCAGTAACCAGCGTATCAAACAGAAGCCCTGCTCAGTATGCATGGAAAGATCATGGCAATACTTTGCAAAGGCAGGTTGGAACCGTGTGTGTGTGTGTGTGTGTGGGCAAGGGAATGAAAAACAGGTGCAGAGAACTAATGATCAGGAGAGGCGGATTGGGCGCGATCTGATCTATTGGCGGAGTCCGGACCAGGGGGCGTGACAGTGAGAGTAGAAAGTGAGGTGCAGTGTTAGTTTGACTTTAGTTAAAACAGTAAAAATCAGTATGAAAATTTTAAAGCAGCTGTTTAAATCCAGCTGTCATTTACCCGTGTTTTAGTTTTAGTCTGCATGCAGGAAAAAGGAGAGGACGGTTGGTAATTAAAATGTAATTAAACGCATATGAGTTAATTAAAATCAAAGTAAAAGGCAGATTTAGAATCTAGAAGTAGAATGTGTTTTTGTACCTACCATGGATTGCAACCATTTTGCACTAACTTGCTTTATAACTGACTGTCCTGGGCTTAGTTAAGAATTGGCCAGCAGCCACTTTGGAATCTGTAAGAGGTGTTTAGTGATATTGTTTAAATACATAAGTTTGTATAAGTTGGATCTTCTCAAGTTCAATATCTGCCTGCTTCCTCTCTCTGTGATTAGTCTCTGGTTCCCAAGAGTGTTGGGGATCATAATCAGAAATATCTCTGGATTTCTGCTTCTCCAGACATTTTAGGTTCATTTTATACCCCATAATTGTCATTTTCTTGGGAAAATAGGACCACATATGATCCTTGTGTTACTTTTTTTGTCCAATTGTCTTTTAGCCTTTTTTGGTTTTGAACAAAGTTGGTGCTGGGTTGAGAATTTGTCTGCGTTTGGGTTCTTTCTGTTTGTGAGCAGTCTGAGCTTGTGCATAATGAGGATTTGTAGCATGACAGCCTGAATTTACCGTAAAAAATTTAGTAAATTTATTTCATATTTTATCATAAAGCTTCTTCTGAATTATTTCATTCAAGAAATTAATCTGTGGCCCTTTGCATCCACATCCAGCCCCCCCCCGAACAGAAGAACAGAAACTTTGTCTCCATCTTATGGCTAAGCTGCTAAACTGCACAAGAATGAAATAAACAGGAAAGAATGAAACAAGCGGTTTGATGTTACCATCTTTTGGAAAATTTTGATATTGCAGTACTGCATTTAACTACAGTTTAGTGGAAAAATCTCTCCGGAAAAGAAATAATATAGCAGACTCCTGTTTAATAAGAGAAAAAAATTGAGGCAGGATTTTTAAAAAATAGTAGAAAAATTCCAGAATTTCTGCATTTTCTGATCATTTTCTAAAGTACAACATTACTTTTACTATCTCCATTAACATTGTTTCATCCAGACAAAATGTTTTTTTGTTTTCACCTCTTGCTCTTCTCTCCATTTAGAGTATTCTTCAAAAACTATTTTGATCAATACCACAAGATGACTGAAGTGCAGAATTATAACGTATTGCTTGTAGCGTCACAATGCGCTTACTGTAGGCTCAAGTATAAGACTACAGATGGATCTTTGGTCTTCCAAAGATACACAGTATATACAGTACTGTGCAAA
Organism: Arapaima gigas; assembly: GCA_900497675.1. Lineage (NCBI taxonomy): Eukaryota > Metazoa > Chordata > Actinopteri > Osteoglossiformes > Osteoglossidae > Arapaima > Arapaima gigas. The sequence goes on along the minus strand of UFQX01000579.1, from coordinate 45,086 downwards.
AGCTTTATGCAGGTGTGGGAAAAATGCTGCAAAATAAGAATGCTTTCAAGAATAGAAGTGTTTATTTTTATCAATTAGCAAAATGCAAAGTGAATGAACAGAAGAGAAATCTAAATCAAATCAATATTTGGTGTGACCACTATTTGCCTTGAAAACTGCATCAATTTTTCTAGGTACACTTGCACACGGTTTTTGAAGGAACTTGGCAAGGAGGTTGTTTCAAACATCTTGGAGAACTAACCACAGATCCTCTGTGGATGTAGGCTTGCTCAAATCCTTGTCTCTTCATGTAATCCCAGACAGACTCAATGATGTTGAGATCAGGGCTCTGTGGGGCCATCTCATCACTTCCAGGACTCCCTGTTCTTCTTTACACTGAGGATAGTTCTTAATGACATTGGCTGTATGTTTGGGGTCATTGGCTCCAAATTTATTCTGCAACAGGACAATCAGATCCCTCCCTGGTGGTATTACATGATGGATAAGAATCTGCCTATATTTCTCAGCATTGAGGACACCATTTATCCTGACCAAATCCCCAACCCCATTTGCTAAAATGCAGCCCCAAACTTGCAAGGAACCTCCACCATGCTTCACTGTTGCCTGCAGACACTCATTCTTGTACAGCTCTCCAGCCCTTCAGCAAACAAACTGCCTTCTGTTACAGCCAGATATTTCACATTTTGACTCATCAGTCCAGCGCACCTGCTGCCATTTTTCTGCACCCCAGTTCCTATTTTTTCATGCATAGTTGAGTTGCTTGGCCTTGTTTCCATATCGAAGGTATGGCTTTTTGGCCACAGTTCTTCCATGAAGGCCATTTCTGGCCAGACTTCTCCAAACAGTAGACGAGGGTACCCGGGTTGCACTGGTTTCTACCAGTTCTGAGCTGATGGCACTGCTGGACATCTTCCGATTTTGAAGGGAAGTAAGCACGATGTCTTTCAACTGCTGCACTGTTTCCTTGGCCGACCACTGCGTCTACGGTCCTCAGCGTTGCCTGTTTCTTTGTGCTTCTTCAAAAGAGCTTGAACAGCACATCTTGAAACCCCAGTCTGCTTTGAAATCTTTGCCTGGGAGAGACCTTGCTGATGCAGTATAACTACCTTGTGCCTTGTTACTGTGCTCAGTCTTGCCATGGTGTATGACCTGTGACATGAAACTGTCTTCCGCAACCTCACCTTTGTAGCAGAGTTTGGTTGTTCCTCACCCAGTTTTAAGCCTCCTACACAGCTGTTTCTGTTTCAGTTAATGACTGTGTTTCACCCTAGATATGAAAATGATAATCATTGTCACCTGTTTGGTATAATTGGTTAATCATACACCTGACTATAATCCTACAAAATCCCTGACTTTGTGCAAGTGTACCTAAAAGAATTGATGCTGTTTTTAAGGCAGAAGGTAGTCACACAAAATATTGATTTGGTTTAGATTTCTTTTCTGTTCATTTACTTTGCATTTTATTAATTGATAAAAATAAACTAACACCTATTTTTGAAAGCATTCTTACTTTGCAGCATTTTTTCCCACACCTGCATAAAACTTTTGCACAGTGCTGTACATCATTCATGATTGAACTCAACTTGCCCTGCTTTTTGGTGATAAAGAGGAAATCATTAAAATGCGGCCCTGAGGTTTTGTCACTGAATGTATTCTGTAGAAAATGCATTTTCTGTAATGGGGAGGAACCCCCTAAGGATGAATAACAATTCAAAAAAAAAGAAAAAATCAGTACATTTGTAAGAGGCACAGCACTCCTGTATACACTGTCCTCACTGTCAGCTGTATGGCATGTTTTTATCCAGGGTTGATTAATGTGGCCCATAACTGGTAACGTGTTTGCTTATGTCAGTAAAATGTCTGTGATACATCTGTTTTGTGGCTCCTGTGTTGCTGTTTCATTTGACACATGTTCCTTTGCACCTGGGTGCCTTTCTTCCTCATGTATTAGAGTGGAGGAACAGGACTAACCCAGTAAGGTCAGTGCCATCAATTACACAAACAGAAGGAGGAGGGCCAACAAAACATTTAAAAAATAGGATTTTTTTAAACTTCTGATGTTGTGTAACCTTCCAAATGTTCTACCAACCTATCATATTTGTTAAAATTATGAAAATCAACACTGCTGTAGGAGAGTACAAGACAGGCCAGCAGTGTAGCTATGCTCATCCCATGAGTTCTGGTCCATCTCTCACATTGGGCCTCAAACTCCACACTTCAACATGGACATGTACTTTGTGAGAAGAGAGACTGAGCACCACACATTGGACACTAAATGCAGAAGCCCCACTGAGAAGAGGTTTGTACCATATACTCTGTACCTATATATGGTTCTAAGCTACAGTACAGCTGCAAAATTTCTACTGTCTGGGTCATCAAATGCAGCACAAATAAATAAATTTTACAAATAAATAAGTTAAATGTGTAATGTGTTTTTCTATGGTGGATAATGTTTGGAATTAAAGATTTAAGACTTAAAATTCAAGTGTATATACAAAAATGCAAAAAAAGGACATTTATAAAAATAAGAACATGAGAAGGAAATGCTAAATGTAAGAGTAACACACTGTCAGTAAAATAACAGTAATGGTCTGACTGAGGTGTGTGGAAAGTTAAATTTTACATGACAGATCTGCTTACAAAAGTTTATACAGGAACCCACTTATAATGCATCCCCAGAAATCGAAGAGATGTGTTTTTCATTTCAAAAGGGAAATGTTAAGTGTTCTTAATGGGCTCATGTCAAATGTCCAAAACCTGGAGATGAGTAGCAGATAAAAAAATGTAATAAAATAGCTATTAAAACCCAGATTTTTTCTTTCTTCAGTAACATACAGCCACATAATGGCAATAATAATTCAGTACTGTTATAATAATGAGAGGAGGGAATCAAGCCTTAGTTTGCTCTTTGTAGAACTGTCGATACACTTAATTGACAGTTGTTCCATTTTGTTAAAATTGGGTGCCTACTAGACACCACTGTCACAGACAAATTAGTATTAACAATTTCAATTTCCATAATGTTTTCCTTTACCAAATAAATTGTATGCATTGTGGAAGATGACAAGTTATGTATTTGGACCTTCATCTTTGCTTCTCTCGCCATGTTTGAAGTAATTAATCACACTTGAACAAAAAAGAGGCCTTTTTTGGGCTTTTATGAGTCATTTGTGCCCTTCTTTCCCACAACTTAGGTGCTATGATGCATTGATGCATCAGAAAAATAGAGATGTCAAGATTGCACAAGAATCACCCAGTGCACCTTAAAATGGTGTAGTGATAATATGTTATATGATGTGATCATTCATTATGGTTGTAAATGACAACTCAGGTCTCAGCATGTTTATTAAACAAGATCTCTAATGCAACTTCTCTCCACCACTTATTTACATGCATATTTATGACATGTATTACTGTGCAGTGCAGCAGCCTTTAGGGAACATACTTAACCAATATCCTTACAGCAACTGAGATACTCATATGAAAAATCAAAACTCAGTGAAGGGTGTTGAATAATTTCACTTCTATACATGAAAAGTTGTAAGTCAAAGACTTGTAGCTAAAGGGTTACCTGTATAACTTACATTGCTTATTACTTCCTTTTAAGATTGTTTACTTTCACTTGAATAAAGTGAGCCCTGCCTAATACCCTATGCCTCTGGGATAGGCTCTAGATCACAGTGAAGCAGTGGATTAAATGGAATGGAAATTTTTATTATTGCCATGTTTATGTTGCAAACAGATAAAATCAATTAGAAGGACAGTAATTTCAAGCATCTGAAAAGAGTGTAAACAAGTGATACCACTTTGATGTAAGTTTTGCCTTTGCTCCGCATAACAGAACTTAAACTGTCTTGTATAAAGGAAGATTACAGTTATTACTCTAGACAATTTAAATTGAGCTGTCATCTCATGTTGTTGTGGGTTGCTTTAATCAAAATGTAAATACAACAGAATACAGAAGTTTTTGTTCACTAGCCAATTTTTAATTTCCCAAGAGGGCTTGTGGGTATCATCTTGGCTTCAAGGATGTATTCCAGAACAAAAGACTACCATTACTTCTTACCTCTATCAGAGAGATTGTAATGTATGTTGATCAGTTTACCAGCAACTATCATTCCCTCACATGCCAGTTCTGTGAGCTGGTCTGACCACAGATATGGGAATTTGAGACGCTAGAAATACTTCATGACCAAGGGACTGCCAGCTACTTTATTTGTATCTGCATATGTAGGCCTGGGCAAGAGAAATCATTATGACATTTACTAAATTACTTCATATGCATGCTAACTAGACCAAAAATCAATGCTGACAGCCAGAACTCATCACTATCTGGTCTTGCATAAATGAAAATTGACCTACTGAAAATGCCATGAGACACCATAATGGAACTGGTCAAATTTAAATTAAAAGGTAAGTAGTAACCCAACTACTGATAAAGGAGAATAAGGAGCTGCATAAGTTTGGTCTGAGCCCTTCTGTAAGGTACTTTATCTTGTTTAATGCAGCAAATTAATGAATGTGAATTTTATTATGACCAAAGCCACAAGATATAGAAATGATTTAGTATAAAAGCCCCTAAGTATTAACAAAACATTAACAAAAACATGTGATCACAAAATTTGTTTTGGATCCAAAATATTAGTAGGCTAAGACCAAACCAGCAGACGATATACTTTTAAAAAGGAAAAAGACAGGGATATTCAAATGTTAAAATACAGAAAATGAAGTTTGTAAATAAAATTTTGGGAGGGAAGTATTAGACTAAACCCCTGGTCATGCCAAGACACAAACACACCCTGATACTTCTGCCCCATAGGTGCTGTTTTTTGTAAACCCACACCAGTTGGGTTTAGTTTGAGTCTTGTCATGGGAGTGCTCAACAGCCTCACTGAACAGCAGGTGTGAGCCCTCAGGTTGACTCAAAGCCTCAATTGGCAGTACTCCAAGTATCCTTCCAAATGGATTAACAAGCCTGAAATACTATATGACTTGAGCTCACAGAGTCTAACAGACATGTTTCAAATCAAGCCCCTCATTTCAATGGCGGCCCCATTGCTTAGCAGAAGCCCTAAATGAATGTTCAAAGTTGGAGATACTGCACTGACAATGTGGCCTTTCATGAAAATTTGCACATGATACCTGTTCGTTTTTAGACATTCATATGATACGTATGAGAAAATAATGCTGTGGGTCCAGGCTGTCCAACAAAACAGTAGGAACATCTCTACAAATGCTAGGTTGCACAGCAAACTGTTATTCATGTCCAGCTCTGAGGTAGAAAGATTTTCAACACAAAATCAATGTTCTTATTATGACAGTTGAAATAAGTGCATGTTACTCCTTGTAGTATTTTGGAAGGTGTTAAAAACTTCATTGAGAAGGACACCATTTCCTTTAGTTTTAACAACCAACTAATACAGAAAAACAAATTTTTAACTAATAACAAAGGGATCATCAACAGCTATATGCAAAAATGCAGAAAAGAAATGATCAATGCTTGCTATAAACAAATGATTCAGTTTCTGTTTGACATGGGACTTTGCATAACCTACTGATTGATCTTAGATATGAATAATGGAATAATCTGACAAACTTTTAAAGTGTCAACTGAGCCAGAGTCGTGAGAGAACGTGAATAGGTAAGAACTTCATGTAGCATACACGTGCACATGTAGGTTTGTTCTCTGTCTAAATCACACCAGGTAAGGAGTGCGTGTTATCTGTGTGTTTTGATTTGGGTAGGTAGTGCAGGTCAGTTAGGGCATCGACAGATGCTGAAGATGTGTCTTTCAGTTTGTGTTTAAATTAGTCACCACAGCTTGCACTACTTCACCTAATTTAGTTGGTTTTGATTCATTCCTTAGTTACACTCCTGTACCCCTAGACACTTGGGGTCAAAACACAGAGCATAATAATAATAATCATCATATAGTTGTATGCAGACTACCTGTTACCCACAGCCTACACTGGATCAAACAAATGAATAGTTTTCAGTTGAATGAACTAGGACAAAAAGTCCAGGACAAATAGAACTGCACATTCCAGTAGCACTGCAGTGTTTGCACACTTAAACAGGAATCAGTTTGATATGCAAAATCCAATGTAATCAAACTGTAAGTGTATGATTATTTCCCCCAAAAGTTTCCAAGATTCTCCATGTTAATTTTACCTCACTGCATGCCACCAACTCCATATCAACTTTTTCACCTTTTGGCCTCAGGGGACCGTTCTTTCTCACATCTACTGTCATATTCTCCTCTCTCCATTACCTTAGTGAAGTGTAAAAAAAGCAACTTTCAGATACTTCTCAAACTAGCATGTGGAAAAAACTGAGGAAAAAAAGATAATCCCAGCTCGATCAGGGCAAGAGAGTGTCACAATTTCAGTTCACTATTTCAGTTCACTGCTTCATCCTGTGGCTGCTTTCTTAGACTGCAAATGTCATAGCTTGACACATGTCACGCGACACACACACACACACACNCTATTTCAGTTCACTGCTTCATCCTGTGGCTGCTTTCTTAGACTGCAAATGTCATAGCTTGACACATGTCACGCGACACACACATACACACAAAAATCGACCTGTCATGAACTACTGGCAAGGAGGGGACTGCAGGTCAGGGCTGGTGACAAGTGAAACTCAAAAAACCCACACGTGATTATTGCATTAGTTGGCAGCGGGTACCCTGAACTATCTTCTCTCATGGCTATGCAAGATGGACAGGAACCGTTTGGGGAGAACTTGTGGCTTTTTTTTTTTCATATTTGGCAGGGGCGTGAAAATGGCAGGAAAAATGTCCTACAGTACTGTCATAACTGAAATTTTGAGAAATGCATGCAATAACACCAGTAATCACCAAAGTAAATTATTATTATGCAATGAATTATGGGCAGCATGGTGGCTTAGCAAGTAGTGCTGCTGCTTCACAGCATTTAGGCTGATGCATAAAAGTATTAGCTTTTACACTCAGCTTCTCTTCTTACATAGTCAATTGTGGCAACAGCCAGACTAACCAATGATTTATAAATTAACAGTAAACTTGATATATAGCCTTCTTTGGCGTACATAAGTGCTACACCCCCCACTACTGACTCCTGTCTAGGCAGCAGAGTGGGAGCATAAACAACAAGCAGCCCACACAAAAAAATAGTGAAATAGGTGGTTTGTAATTCATTCAGTGTATGATACAAGACACACGTGATACAATATACAAGTATATACAAAGGTGCTAACCTGGACAGAGAACTTGGACGGTGCCTAAGCAAAGAAAGAAACAAGAGTTGCCACTAACCTGATCTGTATTCTCACTCTCTTACTTATTCCTAACATGGTCAAAAAAAATAAATACCTACCTAACTAGTCTAAACTAACACAGAAAATACAGGGGTTGGCACCCGCCCACTTACCTAATGTGTCTAAACAGTACGTACAACCCTACGTGAAGTACAATGTAGGTGCGCACACATACTACCCTGTTCTCAATCCAAGCCAACAACCCAGTGAACAACGAGACATCAAGTGCGTTACTATTTACACAGTTGACTAGACAAAAATCCACTATCCAAAACTAGAATCCTTAAGCCAAAACAAAGTCAAACCAGAAGTCACACCTAACAATATAACAAAGCCAACTACAAGTAGCAAAACCAGCAAACAAATGAGTGAGCCAAATAGCTAGCTTCTGGGGTGTTGTGGTGCTGCTTATCAAGGGGAAAACCCGCCCCCAGGTCATCGGTTGGCACATTCTGATAGGTTGATGGTTGATGATTGACGGACAGAGCAAACCACCTATGACACAGAACAGAGAGACAGGGGAAAAACAGAAAAACAACCACCAAACGGCAGGAGCAACACAGACACGTAACAGTAAATAAGAATTAAGAGAGAAATAATGTTGAACTTGTATATGTGTTATTAATCAGTGTAAATATTGCTGTAGAAATTTCCAGGAATGACTCTAAGACCGTTTCATGGTTGCAGGAGTCTTTACTTGGTGTTCATTCGCATGGCTGAGCCTCCGAAGGAGAGTCCCCCGAACAAAGGATTCAGCACAGTTTTACAGGTTTACAGGTACACCAACAGTTTCCATATATGGTTGGTTCCCACATTCTGCTGCATAGTTCTAGTATTGACATATGTGTGACCCCTAACTACCCTTTGTACTTGTTGTCTTCCTACCTTTCCTCCAATCCACCTCCCATAAGGAAACAGAGCTTCATAGCTCCTTCACAAACACTTTCATGTCAGGGCGCTCTGTCAGGACATTATCATTTCCCCTTTTGGTGCGGACCCTGCTGTGCACCTGGGGCTCGGGAGCCATTCACCTCCACCTCCCCCTTTCTTACCGAAGTGGCACAGCATAACCCACAATGACCACAATGGCCACAGCGTCCGACACCTCAAACCCAACCCCCAAAATACCCACTACAAAATTTCCTCTCACGATATACAATTCACACTTTAAGGATCTTTCAAACGAAAAGAAAATGCATTCTGTTTAGCATTTAGCATCTTTGCTCAGGTCATATAAAATTTATACATTTTGTTTTGCTTTGTAATCTACCTGATGTATGTCCCTTTGGGAAGGATAGAACAGTGTTCTGGAAGTTTGCATTTCAGTAACGTGACCTCGAGGATTAATGAAGGATAACACTGCTCGGGTGTCCTCAATGATGTAGAGAGGTCTTGTTTTCTTCAGGGCAATTTTTACAGCAAACAGGATACCAAACATTGCTTCAGTCGCTGAAGCCAAATTTAGTTACCACTCAGATATGAGAGACTATGAAAACCTGTCTTCAACAGCTTTACGACTTCACTATCTACTGTCTTTACGCAATAATATGCACAAAATAACTTACATCACACTAGTAACATGACAGCATATCTGAAAAGCACGTCCTATATTTTCAGTAGGACATTTTCTGTGCATTTTGGCAAAAAATTTAAAAGGATAGTGAAAAATATGGTACTTTCAAATTAGGTTGATTTATATTACATGAATACCTTAGAGGAAAGCTTTTAGGCATCTTTTAGACATCTTGTAATTACATTTATTTATTTCACTGTAACACAGTGGATGTATATTATTAATAGCACAGGGATGATGAAAAGTAACATTTTAAATATGGGGTGATCAAAATAACTTAAATGCCTTTGAACAGGCGAGTTGATTTGCCTCTCACTGCATATACGGCCCAATTAATGTGACTAAATAATATTATGCATTTTGTTAGTCTGTGGATGGGCAGGTACACATTTGTATCTGACTGCAGATGTGTGTTGATGGTGTGCTACAGTGCACATTGATCAATGAATGTGTTTCTGCACATTTTGTATACTTTGCAAATGAGGGCCATCATCCATTTCTGTGAATGAGTTAGAGAGCAGGCTTGTCCAAAGCTCTGACCTCCACTTCATACTCACCCTCTGCAAGGCAGGAAAAAAGGCAATTATATTTCCACTGGCAGCCCACACTTTAGGGACTTTGCCACATAATGAGGAACCCTATCAGTGACAGGCTGAAAGACACACAAATTATCAGAGACTCATTGTGGTGACACTAAAGTCCTGATAATTAGACAGTAAAGAATGATAGCTTTCTCAAAGAGGCTTCCATAAGCCCTTAAAAATACAATAATGAAGTTCATAAAGTAATGACAAGACATGTACTTCTGTAAACATAAAGTGAATACAAAATGTAGGGGTATAATGTGAGGATGTGTTATATATGCAAGTGGATCTGGAACTGTGTCTGTACAATTCATTGATTACTTGAAAATATAAATAGTCTTCTGAAAATGCAAATAAGTTCACCAGCCACTTTATTAGGAACACTTGTGCATCTGCTCATTCATGGAATTATTTAATCAGCTAGTCGTGTGGCAGCAGCACAATGTATAAAATCATGCAGACATGGATTATGAACTTCAGTGAATGTTCACATCAAACTTCAGAATGGGAGAATGAGGCAAAAATGTGACTTTGACCATGGCCTGGTTTTTGCTGCTGGACAGGATGGTTTAAGAATTTCAGGAACTACTGCTCTCTTGGGACTTTCACATACAACAGTCTCTGGAGTTTGCAAAGAATGGTGTGAAAAACAAAAAAACATCCAGTGAGTGGCATTTCTGAAGCTGGAAACACCTTGTTGATGAGAGAAATCAAAGGAAAATGGCCAGACTGGTTCAAGCTGACAGGAAGGCTACAGTAACCCCTCTTTAAAACAGTGGTGGGCAAAAAAGCATCTCTGAATCCATGATATGTTGAACCTTGAGTTGAATGGGCTACAACAGCAGAAGACCACATTGGTTTCCATTCCTGTCAGCTGAGGCTACCACTGTAGTGGGCTCTGGTTCACCAAAACCGGCCAACTGAAAATATTGCCTAGTTCAATGAATCTGGATTTCTGTTGAGATATGCAAATGGCCAGGTCAGAATTTTGTGAAAACAGCATGAAGCTATGGACCCAATGTGCCTTGTGTCAACAGTTCAGGCTGCTGGTGCTGTAATGGTGTGGGGAATGTTTTCTTGGCACATACTTAATCCTGGATATTTCTGTCCTTTGTCGTGTTACTCTTTTGTAGCTCAGTCAGCTTGCTCACCTCCTTCTGGGCTGTCTTTACCTTGAGTGCCAGTCTTCGCTTCTAAAGTGGATATCCAGGATGGTCCTTCTTGGGTTTTGTTTTGAAGCCTAGTGCCTGTAGTAATACTGGTGCAGCATATACCAGGTTGTTGGTTACAGTTATGGCGGTGGTTGGAACTGTGGATGCAGCTGTATTCATACCTGCTAACATGCTGTCTGATGGTAGCTTTTCCCCAAGTCTAGGAAGCATGGCGTGGTTACCGATAGTAGTTAGCTTAGCCATGATCTTCTTTCTTATACCCCCCCCCCCCATATGTAAGCTCCTCTGACTTTTTACCAACTGCTGTAGTTGTAAAACAGAAAAAGGCTCAACATTTAAAAGGAATATTTTAGCTAAAATTCTGCTTTATGACAATCACATTACCATAAATCCACATACTGCCTGCGTTATGGGAAATTTCCAGTTACCAGTTCATGTCTCCTCTCAAACCCACATATTTTTGGTCTACAAAAGGAAACTGGGGCACACAGCTGAAACCCACATGAACATGGAGATGCAAATTCTCTTGATTTGAACCCATGTCCAAGATAAGTGCTAGAACAGTGAAGCACCCACTGTGGCACCATTTCACACAAGATCAGCACAATAAAAAACAACTAAATAAAAAGAGAAAAATAACAGTGATGAATATTAAAAAGGGAAGCAGGGGAAGTGGTTAAGAAAAGTGAATTTGCAAATGTTTTCTGTCTAAATAAAGGATGTTGTCACGCCGCCTGGTCCTGATTCCACTGGTCTTGATTACTGATCACGTGCACCTGGCTATTGTAAAGTTGTTATAAAATCTGTCTGTCTGGTGTGCTCCTTGTGAGGTATTGCTGTGATTCCATGTGTACTAAGCATTCTGTCTGTTTGCCACTCTGGTTACTGGCCTGCTTTGTCTTATGCTTGTGTTTAACCCTTATCTGCTTGACACTTGTATTGAGTTACTTTCTGGTTTTTGACCCATGCCTATTTTCTGACTATGACTACTTGGAATCTCCTTTGACAAATGGATTTCTTCACTTTACGCCTGCATGTGTCTGCGACCTTCCTTCAGTGTGACAGATGTGTTGGGTATAAGTTATTCTTGTTTTGAGTCTTTAAACTGGATTTAAAGGTATCCAGAATAGTTCTAATATGTTGTGAATTAAATACAAGACAGACACCTGGTTTCTTTGTGAAAAAATTGTGAACATTTTGTGAGTAATAAAGGGTAATAAAGAGTTATTTTTGCCATTTGTCCTTAGAAGCTGTGATGGAGGAACAAATTACACAAGGGGAACCTGTATTTAAACAGGTGACTATTTCACTGATATTATCAAATACATCTGGTTACAGAGATTACACCTGCTGCCTTTCCCAGGTCAAGATCTGACAATCTATCCACCATGAAACTGGCTGTACACAGTATTAGCTGCCATGAAGAATTTATATACAACTATACAATCCCGGTCAAATGGTTTGCAGAACTAAGATACAAATACTGGATTCATCAAAGAAAATGCAGCAACTACAAAAAAATGTTAACAGAAGGTTAATGAATAGTATGTAATCAGCAGCTATAGGTAAGTTTTCAACAGAAATACAAGCATGAAATTTATTCCCTCAAATTTTAAGAATTATTTGCTAGATTTTTTCCTCTTTACACAGCATGGATTTTCTTTGCTGTTGCATCATCGGTGACCTAGGTGAAGTGAATCCTCAGTTTTACTGGTCTTCATTCTGCTTGAGGGCTCCATTGCATCAGAGGGAGATGGTGTAATTATAAACCAGTAAAAAAATACGGAATACCTTGCAAATCATTGTTACGTCCCTGTAATTTTCTTTGCATTTTGTCACAATATTTTCAGGGTTGAGTTTGTTGTGACTCATGATACAATCAAGAGGTAACGAGTCACAGGATTAAAGCTCTTGAAGTTTTTATTTCTGCTTCCTTTGGGTTCTGTATATGTAAAACAACTCTTTGTATGAGTATTTGCTTGATGTTAAGTCTTACATATGTCCTGTTCTTCCCATGTCCTGTTCCTATCCTATGAATACTCGGTACAGTATTCATAGGGTAGGAACAGGACATGGGAAGGTAAGATGGTGCACGCACATACACTTTCCACACGCAGGTGAACTACTGTCAGACACACTACGTAAGAGGGTGGGTGCCAACCCTGTACTTTTGATTTTGGAACGTTAGCTTAGTGTAGTCAGGTTTTTTTTGTAGTTTGGTTCATTTGCATAGCTAGGAGAATGTCACTACCCTAGGGAAGGTGTCTTCTGTTTTGTTTTGTTAATTTCTTTAGTGCCGTCCAGGCTTGTTTCCTTAGTAGCGCTTCCTTTTGTATCATTCCATTGTCTATTCCTGCATTCCATGCTGTTTGGTGTGGAAGCAATAAAAACTTGCTATTAATTAGCAGTATATCCAGGCTGGCTGGTTTTTGTTCCACTGGCGGTTTGCTGTGCATCAACATCATACACCCAAACGTTTACAGCTACATAACCAAAACCTTATCCCCTAGACTTGGGTCGGAGTTGTAATGATCATGTTTCATTTATCGGTCAGATTTCTTGTGGATTATTGTACGTGAAAAAAGGTTTCGTTTTTATATTTCAAAATATAAATGCGGCTTTTTATGCTGTATTTATACAACACAGCAACATTTTACTAAGGCAATTCAACATTGTAATAATAAAACAATGTGGAAATAACACCAATGTGCTTATGGTTATAGTTTTCTGCTTGGAACATTTTGCTTCTTTTTTGTATTTAAAAAAACTTTAACCTTTATTAACCTCAACTTGTTTATATTGTAATAATTTTTACAAAACATTTCAGATACAAGAGTCATCTGTGTACTCTAGCAGATGCCTAATTAGTATAATACATTAATGTGTGTTCCGGTTTATTAATACTTGTATTAAAAAACCAATATTACCAAATTTCACATAAGCAGAAAGGAAGAAAATCAACAGACACTGTATTACAAGTCAAAAAACTGTATTATAGACATTATGCTGTAGTAACAATACCACTACTACAACACTACTGAGATAACAATCTGTTCTGTTTGTAAAAAAGAAATAAATCTCGGTCTGGCTGGAAAAATAACAAATCAGTGGTCAGTTTAGTCGAACCAACAGATCATTAAAGTCTCAGGTAACCGATTATTCCATGTACCCCAGAATATTGTAGTTATTGCGGGGTAATGTCATCTGGATTCGTCTGTGTATTACACAGGATAAAGACACGTCATTTCCTGTAAGGTCCTTCTTTCAGATTCTCAAATTACTGCTGGAAGAGCTATAAGGGTAGACAGTGAAGGAAAATCAAACTATTGTGGGATTAAGTTGATCCATGCTTTTTTAGACAACAATAGGAATGGACATCATGGCACACAGTGTGTCTCTGCAGAGAACTATGGGGCCCTACAATGAATGCCTCTTAGTGGGGAACCAATTAAAGCATTCTGCCATTTTGTATGTGAGTAGGAACTAAAGAAACACTAGCTACAGTGACAAATGTGCTCAGTATTTCTACTTACTGTGTGAAATAGAAGCAATAGCACATATATAAATATATAAACTGCTATGCAGCTTAGGATTAGCTTGAAATCCCCAAAAAAACTGCCTGCCCTCAAATGTATTAGAACTTTTCTGAGGGGACATTAAGCAAATATATAAATCTGTTGACTATATAGGCAGGAGTGACACAGGTGTCTCAGGAGCAACTAGGGTTACAGTGCTGAGATAAAAAGAGCCAGGTGCTGTCATACATCTCACCATTACATCTGTCATGCCCTTTTTGCCTAAGACAGGACAGACATACACAAGAGCCTCACAAGAGCACTGCCAGATGTAGCTTTCTGAACAAGCTCACTCTATAGCTTACAATCCATGGTTAGAAAAAAATAGCAATTTTCATTACCAGAATACTTTGACAAGTTATTGGGAAGGAGCTGAACTTTGTGATATTTCAAACAGTGATCAAATCAAACCATATAGCAAATTATTTGAAATATGTACACGTCTTGTCATATCTGCTAGTGATGTTAAAGATTGTTAGTGTAAGAGAATATTTATGTGGAGACTTCTATGTGTGGATCACACTGGAATTTTTTTTTGCTGCTAAGAAATGCAGGTGAAATGCTAATGGAGTGCTGGTCCAAGGCCTGGGCATGTGGCCACAAAAATGTTTTAAAACCTGTTAAGCACTCAGGAAAAAACAAAGCACTTGAGTTTAACTGCATTAGTACACATCTAGGTAATTTAACCTGAAGACCCAGGATGTAAAAATCAAAACAAATTTGGAATACCTACCTTTGCTAGTAGTTGTCACAGATGTAGCATGGATTTATAACCTAGTCTTGCTATACAAATAAAATGTTATTGGTGAACATACGATATAGGTAAACAATATTCTTACTTTACTGAAATCACATACATTTTACATAAATCATAAAACTTGAACATGTTATGCAGGCATTTGGATTGATGAGTTAAAGAATAAATGCAATAATTTACTCAAAAAAAAGAAATTTTTCTCTGTGGTTCTAGATGTATACGCAACCACAACAAAAAAAAAATCAGAGTATATTTGGGCAAGTTCAGCAGTATGAGAAGAACTAATGTGGAAGTGTGAAAGTGGAAATGTGAAAGCAAGCAACCCACAAGTGTCCTGCCTCTCTGGGAATTGAAGAACTGGAAAAACAATTTTAGCTGATTTCTAGCTCAATATTTTTAAATGAATGCTTTGTAAATAAGCCAGTTTCCAGCCTCCATCGTGTGTACTCAAGGTTTGGCTAGTACTATATAAAATCTTTTTTATATAGTAAGATATTTATTCACACCAAAAGTTTTTTTGTCCCAATTCATAAAGACTGAGACATTGCACACCCATCTACATACAGAGAGGGGGTAGCAGTCAAATGCTTACAGAGGGACACAAGATCATTCAGCATTGTCTAATAACATCCAGAACAGTGCCTAGACCCTCCAAAATTGCTTTGAATTGTAGTGTAGGTGAAATGTTAATTTATAAAGTGGGAGGAAGTAAAACTCTTCAGACAACCATATATTTACAGAAAGAAGCTGCTGTAGTCCAGGGGTTTAAAATACATTTAGGGTTAGGGTTAGGGTTAGCACGGGTCTGCCAAGTTCTCAGATTCTGTGGTTTGGCTGGATTTTGCTAGAACTGTCAGACCACAGCAGGACAGGCCTGTTGGGTCTCCAAACATTAAAAAGACAATGATGTGTACTTTGCGTCCTTTGTGTCCTGTTTGTGACTTCTTGTATGTCTTAGCTGCCTCATTGTCCATTTTTAGTGTTTCAAACAAAATACATGGAACAGTTCCACCCTAAGTGAGAGACTTCCTGACACCTGAAGTGCAGACCTTTGTGAGTGCAAATAGGTTGACCGCTTACCTTGACTTCCATCTCCATGTGTCTGTTTTTAGGGCAGTGAAGAGGGCGATGTGGACAAGAACAAGTGCTGTATACTGTGCAACATGTCTTTCACCTCTGCAGTGGTGGCACAGTCTCATTAGCAGGAGAAGATCGATGCCAAGAGGATTAAGCTAATGCTGGGAGAGCAGCCTGCTATTACAACCAAAGATAGGGACTCTTCATCAACATGCTTCAGCGCAATCTAACATAGTGCTTCATCCACGGCCATAAATGCAGCAGGTTCTGTTTATAAATAAATTAGACAAGTTTCATTTGTGACTCTCAAGGATGTAACAAACTTATATTATCATGTAGCTTCCTTTTTATATCTAGTTGAGTAGTCTTGGTTTGCAGCTTGCCATTTACCTTTTCCATCTAATTACTGTTGAACATTAATATTGTTTGGTGTCTGAGTTCTGTCTAGTTCACAGTGGAAGAACACAGACCTTTAAGGGAATCTCTGCTTATGCCCAGCAGTACAGACAGGAGTTGTGTGTGGTCTTTAGAGGACACCTTAAGTGGGCTCATAAGGTGCAGGTTACAGCCAGCCATCTTGGGTAGGAAAACAGGGTGATGCTACTTTACTACGAGTCAGCTTTAGGGCAAGGTGAGGCAGATCCCTGCATGCAGTGCCTTATAAAAGTATTCAAAATAATAATAAAATTATTATTTCTTTAAATATCACCATGAGTTTTAACAAGAACTGAAACTAAAAGTATTCAAGCTCTTGATTTCAATATTTTGTGCAACACCTTTGACAACAATTACAGCACCAAGTCTTTTTTTGGTGCAACGTCTATATATAAGAAAAAATGAGGAGGGTTTCATGGCTTGGTGCAGTTTTTGGCCATTCTTACTGTAAAATCTGTTCTCTCAAGTTGTTTGGAAACTCCTTATGGACAATGATTTTCATGTCTTGCTGCAGATTCTCAGTTGGATTCAGATCAGGACTTTGATTGGGCCACTGCAGCACATTATTTTTCCACTCCAGGGGCTTGACTTCGTGTTTTGAGACCCTTGCCCTGTTGAAAGATGAAATTTCTCCCCAATTTTCAGTGTTTAGCAGATTGTAACAGGTTTTCTTCTACTTATTTCCCTGCATCATCCATTCTTTACAAACTTTCCACTTCTTGCTGTAGAAAACTCCCTGTAGGGCAATGCTGCCACCACTATACTTTATAGTACCTTTTGCCATTTTTTGCTGGATCACTCAGGTGCTTTGTCTAGGCAATCTTTGAAATGGTTATTTTTTAAGCAGTGGCTTCTTTTTTGTCACTCTACCATGCAGGTAACTTTTACACTTTTATGATGTATTCTGGAAATGGGTTACTGATGCACATTCTCTTCCACTGTAGCATTTTTAAAGTTTATGTTGGCATCTTACCATTTTTCTTCTTGCCCAAACATTCAGTTTGGATGAATGGCTTAATCTAGAATGGTTTGGTCTATATGATACTTCCTTTTTTTGATGATGTCAACAGTCGTTCAGGACACGATTTTTTTTGTATTTTGTGTTATGTAGTAAAATATTTTGCCATGGGTCTGAATATTTTTGCAAGTCACTCACTAGACACATTCACTGGCCACTTTATTAGGGACAGCTGCATACCTGCTTGTACGTGCAATTATTGAATCAGCCAATTGTGTAAGCAGTGCAGTGCATAAAATCACAAAACTAGGAGTCAAACAGGGGCTTCAGTGGAATGTTCACATTAAACTTCAGAAGAGGGGAAAAAAATATGCTCTAAATGACTTTGAATGTCGTATGGATGCTAGACAGGGTGGTTGCAGAACTTCAGAAACTGCTGCTATACTGGAATTTTCACACAACAGTCTCCAAAGCTGACACAGATTGCTGCAAAAAAAAGATCTAGTGAGCAGCAGTTCTGTAGGCAGAAACAACTTTTTGAGGTCAAAGGACACATGCCAGACTAGTTCGAGCTGACATGAAGGATAAAGTAGTTCAATAACCACTCTTCACAATGATGGCAGGCGTGACGCCGTTGGTAGGAAGCAGCCACGTGCAGGCGTGAGTTGGCAAACGGTGTTTATTGTCAAGAGACGTCCCAAGTTCGTAGTCACAACACAGGCAAGGGTCAGATCCAGAGGTCAGAGAAGTACAAGAAGTGGTCAGGCTAAATCGGTGGTCAGAGACAGGCAGGGGTCGATCACAGGAAAGGCTAGCAGGAGAGTTGCTCAGTACACTCAGTAGTAACATCGGCAATACTTCGCACTGGTGTGTCAGGCTACACAGGTTTTATACCCTGCTCGGGGAAACAAGGAGCAGGTGCTGGCAATTGTGGAGTTGGGCAGGACAGCAGGCAGAGCAGGGGACCGTGACAGTACCGCCCCCCAAGGAGTCAGCGCCGGCCGCATGACCCGGACGGCCACAACGACCCCTAACAACGCCCCCAGAAGACAGGCTCTGGGTTCGTGTGCCCGAGTAGTCACAGGTCTGGACAAACGATGTGGCACTTCGGGGCAGCACTGTGCTCCTTGTGGTCAAGGTCTCACGAATGCCACTGATGCTCTTCTTGGGACGTCCCCTAGACCAGGGTCCCAGCTTCTCTGGGTGACACCTGTGAAAATCCGCTACCAGTCCCGGGTCCAGTATGTCCCGGGCTGGTACCCAGCTCCTCTCCTCTGGTCCATAGCCCTCCCAATCGACCAGGTACTGGAGCTGTCCCGCCCGTCTCCGAGAATCCAGCAACTTGTTTACCGCATATGCTGGAGCGCCTTCGATCTGCACCAGGGGGGCAGGACAGCTGCGGGGAGGGCTCTATCCAATGGTCCCAGGACTACTAGTTTGAGTAGTGAAACATGAAAGGTGTCAGGCATACTGACATTGACTGGTAAGTCCAATTTATATGTCACCTCATTCATCTGTTTCACGATTCGATAGGGGCCCAGATATTTGGGTTGAAGTTTTCTGCATCCTTCAGGGAATCTAACGTCTTTAGAGGACAGCCAGACTTGATCTCTGGGGCGATAGACTGGTGCCTCTCATCGGTGCTTATCCGCATGGTCCTTGTACCGCTGGAGGGTCCTTTCAATCCTTTGGTGGGTCTTCTCCCAGACCTCCTCACTCTTTTTCAACCAACCATCTACTGCCAGGATGTTTCTAGGCTTGGCTGACCACGGCACCAGGGGTGGTTGGTAACCCAGGCAGCATTCGAAGGGGGTTAGCCCGGTGGAGGAACTTTTCAGGGAGTTCTGCGCCATTTCTGCCCATACTAGAAACTGACTCCACTCTGACGGATTCTCGTGACAATATATTCTTAAAAACTTCCCTAATTCCTGGTTTAGTCGCTTGCACTGACCGTTAGACTGTGGGTGATGGCTAGACAGACTGACACTGACTCCTAAACGTTTGAAAAGGGCGGTCCATACCCTTGAGGTAAACTGAGAACCGTGGTCCAAGACTATGTCCTCTGGAATACCGAAGAACTTGAATACCTGGTTGACGAGTGCCTCGGCAGTGTGGACGGTGGTGGGCAGGCCCTCGAACAGGATAAAATAAACGACGCGTGAAAACCTGTCGACCACAGTTAAAATACAGATATGTGATTGGGACAGTGGCAGGTCCATGACAAAATCTACAGAAATATGAGACCGGGGCGAGAGGGAACGGGAAGGGCACCCAACTTCCCGGCTGGTAATGTTCTCGGGGTTTTGCCCTGTGCACATATTGAGCACAAGGCAATAAACTGGTGTATATCCCGTGCCATGTTCTCCCACCACTACCTACGAGACAATAATTGGTAGGTGCAGGACTCTCCGGGATGTCTGGAAACCGATGAGGCATGTGCCCACATAATAAGGTGATCTCTACATGATGGAGGAACGTACTGCTTTCCGACCGGACACTGCACCGGAGATGGCATCTCACCAAGTTCGTTATCTATGTCCTGGTCTATTGCCCATTGCTTGGATGCTATTTGACACCCTGGAGGTAAAATTCTAGCCGAGTCCTCATCCTTAGACTCCTCCGCAACTTCGAATATCCAGGATAACACATCCGCCTTGGTGTTGCAGGACCCTGGCCTGTAGGTTATTGAAAACTGAAACTGAGAAAAGAATAAGGCCCAGTGTGGCTGCCTGGGGTTTAATTGCTTTTCGCGGCGTAGGTATTCCAAGTTTCTATGATCAGTTAAGATCTGGAACGGGTGATTTGCCCCCTCTAGCCAGTGTCGCGACTCTTCAAGCACCAGTTTCATGGCCAGTAACTCTTGGTCTCCTATGACATAGTTTTGCTCGGCTGCTGTAAGTTTGAGAATAAAAGGTGACCGGGTGTAATTTTGGGGGATGACCTACTTGCTGTGACAGGATGGCGCCTTTGCCAACGTCCAAGGCATCTACCTCAACAACAAAAGATTTAGATGGTTCCAGATGTTCCAAGATGGGAGCTGCGGTGAACACCTGTTTAAGCTTGGCAAATGCTTGTTCGGCCTGTGGGTTCCATGAAATGGACCTGGCTTTCTTTTTACCCTTGAGTAATGCTGTGAGAGGGGCTGCTATGCCGCTAAAATTTCTAATGAACCGTCTGGAAAAATTAGCAAAACCCAGAAAACACTGTAGATCCTTAACACTACGAGGCATGGGCCAGTTAACCACTGTTTCAGACTTTGCATTGTCCATCGATATGCCTTCGGGACTGATAATGTAACCGAGAAAGGAAATTTGTCATGGATGAAACACATTTCTCCCCTTTCACATACAGTTGGTTCTTTAAAAGTCGTTTAAGGACTGTACAGACATGGGATATGTGATTCGAGGTCAGGAGAGTATATTAAAATATCTTCAGTACATGCAATAACAAATTTCCCGATCATATTGCAGAATATGTCGTTAATAAACAACTGAAATACAGAGGGCACATTACACAGACCGGAAGGCATAACCAGGTATTCGTAACGGCCATTCAGCGTAATGAATGCCATTTTCCACTCATCCCCCTCCTGGATATGCTCTATACTTCATCCCAAGTGGGTAAGTGCAGGATATCTGTCAACTTATCCTGTATATTCGTAATTCGTAATTAGTAAGCGCTTCTAAGATCTAGTTTTATAAAATACTTAGCATCGCACAGTTGTTCTAATGCTGCTGGCACCAAAAGTAACGGGTAGGGAAATCTTCTCGTAATCACGTTTATACCTTGATAGTTGATGCACAATCTGGGACTCCCGTCCTTTTTCTTAACAAAAAAGAAGCCTGAAGCAACAGGACATGGATGGCCGAATGAATCCCTGATCTAAAGCCTCGTTGATATACTTATACACCTTCAGTTCAGCCTGGGTCAGAGAATACATCTTAGCTTTTGGAAGGGGAGCCCCTTCTACTAGCTCAATTGCACAGTCGTACGGGCAATGCAGAGGAAGTTTGGTTGAATTTTGTTTACTAAATACCTCCTTCAGGTCGGAACACTCAGGGGGAATTGTTATAGCTTTGGAGTCAGGACTTTCTGCAGTAGTAGTGCACATGGTGACCTGAGGGAGTTGCATACAGTGTCTAGTGCAATAAGGGGACCAAGACACGATATCTAAAGTAGCCCAGGAGATATGTGGGCCATGTTTTTGCAGCCACGATAACCCTAATACAACTAAATAACTAGCTTGTGGAATCAGAAAAAAGGATATAGACTCAGAATGCAAAGTACTGGCATCCATTTGCATGGGGAGAGTGGTCGATGTCACGAAGTCCTTACTGATGGATCCTCTGTCGAGGGCAAATAATTGACATGGTACTCGTAGGTCCCGGGTTTGAAATCCCAACTGCCGGACCAGCTCCGAGTGCATGAAATTTCCGTCAGCGCCGGAATTGATTAGCGTCGTGACGGCCACTGGCTCCGGACAGTAGAAAGTGATGGGGAGGGTGAACAACTTGAACGCTTTTTCCTGTCCACCACGGGGTACAATCATTGCGCAAGTGTCTGGGTTGGTCTTCATGTGACGTGGTTTTGAATGCTGGAAGCCACCACGCATGGTGCATCCGGATTCTCTGCTGTACCTGTGCTGGTCCTTCTGCAAATCCGGTCTCCATTCATTGTGGAGTCATTCGGCAGGTTCCCCTTCCGGTGCACCTCTGGAAGTGCAGCGGGGGTCGGGTCAGAAACTTCAGTGGATTTTGCCGAAGGGAGAATTCCCCGGGAATGTTCATCTTCTTCAAGTGAGTATTGTTTCAGGTTGGATATCACCTCTTTCAGGTCCTCCATCACCTGTGTCAGCCACTTTTGTTGCTCATTTTGCCGGGTGGTGAAGGCTGAAACTGCTTGGGTGATCTCTTCCATCAGACATTCATGCTGATTCAGTTCTGCCATGTTGGGAGTCCAGGGGTTTGAGCACTCCATACCTGCCGTCTGCTGGGTGGCGAAGTATTCTGTGATGCCGTTGGTAGGAAGGAGACATGTGCAGGTGCGAGTTGGCAAATGGTGTTTATTGTCGAGAGACGTCCCAAATTCGTAGTCACAACACAGGCACGGGTCAGATCCAGAGGTCGGAGAAGTACAAGAAATGGTCAGGCTAAATCGGTGGGCAGAGACAGGCAAGGGTCGATCACAGGAAAGGCTAGCAGGAGAGTTGCTCAGTAGTAACATGGGCAATACTTCGCACTGGTGTGTTGGGCTACACAGGTTTTATACCCTGCTCAGGGAAACAAGGAGCAGGTGCTGGCATTTCTCTCCTTTAACATATAATTGATTCTACAGTAGTCTGGAAAGAACCCTACGTACCTGGGAAACATGTGATTTCCAGTCGGAAGAATATACCAGGATGTTGTCGAGGTAGACTATGACGGGTCGTCCCGCCATGTTGCAAAGCACGTCATTAATGAAAGACTGAAATACAGATGGGGCATTACAAAGACCAAAAGGCATCACCAGATATTCATAGTGACCATTTGGGGTGACAAAAGCAGTTTTCCACTTGTCTCCTTCTGTTATCTGGACTAGGTTGTAGACACTTCTTAAATTGAGTTTGGTAAAACACTTAGCTCCACGAAGCTGTTCTAGGGCCGCCAGTACCAATGGCAAGGGATAAGGGAATTTTCGGGTAATGGCATTGAGACCTTGGTAATATATACATGGTCTAAGCCCTCCATCCTTTTTCTTAAAGAAAAAACTCGATGCAGCTGGTGATGTGGACGGACGAATAAACCCCTGGGCTAAGGATTCTTTAATATAAGAGTCCATCGCCTTCAATTCGGCTTGAGTCAAGGAATAAATTTTAGCCTTGGGGAGAGGCGCGCTTTCTACGAGGTCAATTGCACAATCATATGGATGGTGAGGAGGCAGCTTGGTAGTGTTATGTTTGTTAAACACCACCCTCGAGTCGGCATATTCGCGGTGAATTACTAAGGGTGCGGAGTCGGGACTTTCTACAGATGTGGAACGTAACGATACGGGTGGATCCTGAATTCTGGAAACAATATGAGGACCAAGAAATATGCGGTTCATGTGTTTGTAACCATTGTAGCCTGAGCACTACTTGATAACTAGCGTGTTTTACTACAAAGAAGGATATTAATTTGGAGTGTAGTGCACCGGAGTCCATTTGTATGGGATCAGTAACAGTGGATAATCACCCTCACCAATGGGTCTTCCATCTAGGGCCGACAGCCATATGGGCACACAAAGAGCCCTGGTGGTCAGTCTCAACTGTCAAACTAGCTGCGTGTGGATGAAGTTTCCTTCGAACCCGGAGTCAACTAATGCTGGGATTGTGACAGGGTTAGGGCAGTGAAAGGTGACTGGGATCGTGAAGGACTTAGAGACCAGGCCCCTTCCCCCGTTGGGTAGGCTCACCACCTGTGCGTGTGGTTCAGCCTCTCTGCGTTGTGGGCTGCATTGTGTTTTCAACCGGTGTGTACAGCACCGCAGGAGATGACCAGGTTTTTCACAATACAAGCATAAATTATTGTGTAGCTGACGTCGTCTTTCTTGTGATAAACGGGTGGATTCACACTCCATAGGTTCACTCATATGGGCACAGGGATAGATGGTTCTCAGGCTCTTCCTGTCATTTTGTATTTCCTTCCTGGGACGAGCAGCCATCATGTGGTCTAGCCGGATGGCTAGGGAGATCAGTTCTTCCAGTCCCAGTTTCGAGTCTTGGCACGCCAATTCCATCAAAATCTCCGCATTTAGTCCATTTCGGAAGGTTGTGTGGAATGCTGGTTCATTCCATCCACTTCCATCAGCTAGTGTACGGAACTCTAGTGCATATGCTGATATGGAGTGATTACCTTGGCAAAGTCTGGACAGCAATTCCCTATTGCTTCTGCCCTCATTAGGGTGATCGAAAACTGCTCCCAATTCCTGTTCAAACCGATGGTAAGAAGACGTTTGGATTTGTGGCCATACAGCTGTAGCCCAATCTAGCGCTTTTCCCATCAGATGGGAGAGAACAAAGAAGATTTGTGCCAGGTCGGAGCTGATCGGGTTGTGGTTGAATTACAGAGCACATTGTAATAGAAAGCCTTTACATGCTGCAGGTGTTCCATCGAACTTATCGGGTTTACTCATGGAATAGGCTGCTTCAGATGAACTAGTTTGAAAAAAAAAAACCTTCTTGGCAGCTCTCGGCGTCACCAGGTAAGCGCATTCGTTGTACCGTCACAGTCAGAGCTCTCATATTTTCGGCCATCTGTCTCATCGGCGCCTGAGGTTTGCTTTGCTGCCGTGTGAGAGCCATCATCAATTGTAGAAGTCCTTAGAGCAATTGTTGATGTTGCTCCAGGGTCTTTGCTGGGTCCGTGACCGCAGTTCCTGTTAGCTCCACACCTGCTGTCTGCTTGATGGCGAAGTATTCTGCCACGTTGCAGTAAAGGCGCAGACGCGTGCAGATGCAAAACAAAGATCTCCATTTAATAATCAGGGTTGTTCCAAAGTCGTAAGCATAAAGCAGGCGTAGATCCAAACCAGAAATCAGTCCAAGAAAGCCGATGTAACAAACAAGGGTTAAACACAAACAATGTCCAATTCAGAATACAGGCTTTAAGTATATTCATTTGTTTCAAATGTTTGAAAATTTCTTTAAAGCATTAGGGGCATAGTAAATATTATGGTATTTCTAGATATTACACAGAAGACGAGAAAAAAGACTAAGAAATGCACACTATATTATATGTTAAACCCTCATGCAGTGTAAAACAAATTGTTCAGAAGTTCCATTTAGTGGAGTGACTCAGATAATTTGTTCATCAGGGCAAGCAGTATGCAAATGCTTAACCTGTCTAGTTCAAAAATGAGAAACACATGAAACAAGTAACTGATACTAGCTTTTTTATTTTACTTTTTAAGAAACAGAACAGGAGATAATCCAAAACACAAAGGGTGAGCGTTTGGAGTAATAAATTTGCCCTGGAAAGGCAGTAGAGCTTTTTAATGGAGTAGATAAAGGCTCAGATTACACAGTTTAAGCTTACAGTAGCATTTCTTAGTATGAACAGAGGTTGTAAATGCATCTGAGAACAGAACACATCGTCCTTTTTTTTCTATAATATTAAAAAACATATTTATACTATCTTTCAACCTACAGCAGGAAGCAAGGTCAATGCAGATGTTTCTTCCTTTTTTAAAGATTTGATTTTGTACTTGCAAGTATGAGCCAGATTCACTACATATTTTCTGAGTTTTTTTCTCTACTTTTCGCTCAATGTACTACAGCTTTTTTCAGGGTTTGGTGAGTAGAAAAAGCCTTTAAAAAGTGGAGCAACTACTCTAGGCAATTTTTGAAAGAAGCAGCAGTTATGGCGGAGAAAAATGATGTAATTACGTCATTGCATAAACTAAGTTTCAGGTACAGTAGTTTGCCATGGGACAAGGCCTTTTACCTGGAATACTTCACTTTGCACATACAGTAGGTTCTTTAAAAAGTGCAATCGACCCTTGAAGCACAAATATGAAAACAGAAGCATCAATATACAGTACATCATGCAACAGAAAAGGCTGGCCACAATTCACTGCATTAACACAGCTAACTGACTCAGAAATACTGTTCTGCCCATTATAACATCTGTGGAATGCCTGACATATGTATAACAACCACAAACCAACAGTACACATGAGTAAAAAACTAGTATTGTCCTAAATCCAGATATTGGTTCCACGGGTTTACTGGAATACATTCCAACTCTTCAAATGCTCACTTGTTTGAACAACATTACATCAATCCATTATTTCAGCCCAAAACTGGTGTACCAGTGGGTCAGAAAAGGCTTGGCTGTAAATTGAGGAAAAGATAGGACCAAAAGCCTGACAGCATCATAATCAACAAGACCCTCCCTGAGATAAGAAGTTATAGCCATTGTCACACCTAAACTGGCCACCTGAGAACATAAAAATATATTTTCAATAGCTACATTACACACCTCTGGAAATTAAACTGTAATTGACTGCTTGCTTTTATTTCCATTCTCCTCTTAGCTAAATGAAGACCACTGCTTGAATAAGAATCTTTCTTGACATTTTTTTAGTAAGCTGTGAATCCTGATACAATTTATTTTGACATTTTGAGTATAAAACAGTGAGCATTTGGAGCTGCTGAAGCAGCCCTTTTCTCAACATATAGTGCTGTGAAAAAGTATTTGTCCACCCTTGATTTCCTCTATTGCATGTTTTTCACACTTGAATGGTTTTAGATTTTTACACAAAATGCAATATTAGAGAATGGGAATCTGCGTAAACACAAAACACAATTTTAAAAGGAAATAAAGTGAAAATGTATTGAATTTCTCAAAAAACACATCATTTTGCCATCCTTTTACTAAAGTGAACTTCATGCAAATTGGTGACATGAAAATATTGCATATGTGTAATATATCATCAAATAATTTCTGTGAGTCATTGTACCCAGAAAAACTTACTAGAGGAAAATTATGACGAAAAAGTAAATCTACGGAACAAAAGTTATCCAATATCTGTATCCCCAATGTCAATATATAATTCCTCTCTTATGCTGGAATTCATCATTTCTGGGGTGAAGTAGTGATAGTGTGATGATAGAGGGATTGTTTATTGCTTCAGCACCTGGACAACTTGTGATCATTGAAGGAACCATGAATTTTTCACTGTACCAGAACAGTCTTAGGTACAATGTCAGTCATGAAATAAAATGTGCATGAAAATTATCCATAACATAAAAGCAAGTCTACATCTGAATGATGGAGAAGAAACAAAATTAAGGTTTTGGAGGGGCCTTAACCATGTCCTCACAAACCCAGTAGAGATGCTGTGGCAGAAGCTGAAACAAGCAGTTCATGCTCAAAAACCTACCAATGTGTCTTAATTCAGTTCCACAAATTCTTCATTGATGTAACCAAGATCAAATTTTGGAAGCATTTGGTTGCTATTATTGCTGCTAAAGGTGAGGCAAACTAAGTTTAACAGGAAAATTACTTGTGATACGGGTGTTGGATAACCTTGTTCCTTAAAGAATTTAAAATTCCACAATAATTATTAATAATTAATGTTGTTCCACAATAATTTAAAAAGTTTTTACTGTTTATTCAGGTTCCCTTTGTCTAAATATCTGAAACTAGTAACTTACTGTGACAAATATAATAATAAGGGAAAGTCACTTTTTACAGAACTACAGTACTGTGCAAAAATCTTCGGCACCTGTTGGAAAAATGCTATAAAGGAAGGATGGTTCCAAAAATAATGCCATGAATACTTATTAATCAATTGACCTTCTAAAAAAAGTGCAGTAGACAAAAAAACCTCAATTAAATCAATATTTGGTGGGACCACCCTTTGCCTTTAAAACAGCATCAATTATCTTATGCAAACTTGCATGGAGTTTAAGGTAGAGGTTGGTAGGTTCTTCCAAACATTTTGAGGAACTGGCCACAGTTCTGCAGACTTTGTCTCTGCATGTACTCCCAGACTGACTTGATCATGTTGAGATCAGGGCTCTGTGGGGACCATACCATCTGTTGCAGGATTCCTTCTTTTTGCTGAAGATAGTTGTGTATGACTGAGATTGGGTGTTTGAGGTCATTTTCAGGCTGCAGAATAAATTTGGGACCAATCAGAAACCTCCCTGATGGTAGATAATCTACCTGTACTTCTCAACAGACATTGAAGTTGCATGTCTAAGAATTTTGCACAGTACTGTTTTTTATATATATATATATATATATATATATATATATAGAGAGAGAGAGAGAGAGAGAGTCTGTAAATAATCTAATAATTTATATTTATATATATGTATAAATTATCAATTAACCTTTCTTAGTACTTCATCTTGGTGTCTAAGAGCTAAAGACTACGATCCATACAGTAACAATGGTTAAATTGAAATGGTATATATAAAGTTATGCTGTTTTGTTGACCAGGTTATATTTAGAAATGAAATAAAAAGTGAAAGTTTAAAGTTAAAATCATTTCTGCTACTGGAACGTCATTGCCAATAGAAAGTTGCTCTGCTTTTCTTCTGGAAAGTGTCCAAGTCATTTAACATACTGAGGAATGGAAGCTAAAGCTGGCAGTCTTGGCATTAGTGACTAATCTGGAGTGTCACAAGGTGACATTTCAAAGAGGAAGAACCAAGAAATGATCCTGCAGGTTTTTATATTGCAAATGACAGACACTGACCCCCCCCCCCCAATGTACACTCACAGACAAGCAGCAAATGCACAGCAAGCAAACCATAGCTTTTTTGACATCAATCCAATGGTGCATTTGCCAGGATTCATTGGATGCACAACTGATTCTTTAGGCTGAAAGAGAGCAAGAGAGAAATCGTGCCTTAGCAAAATTGCTTTCAACAGCATTAATACACACTCACATTCAACACAACTATCGTGATGATAGTGATTAGGTTATGCTGCTATCAAAAGTGATTTGCAGCTTCAAAAAATTATATACCAGTAACTTTCAAGTTGCAACAGTCTTTAATGTCATGCTCTTTGACCCAGTTACTATTAGAACATAAAGCACTTATAACCATTCAGACTCTTACATTACTGGAACATTTGAAGGACCTGACAGTGATGATGCTGCTGTGAGGCCATTGACCCCATTTTAGTCCCACATACTTCCCTTGAATATTCCTCTGTGTCTACTGTAATTTTACAGTTGCACCAAGAGCCTGTGGCAAGGTTTATCTGCTTGCTGGAATCATCCATTCCATAAGCCATCCATTTTCCTCAAGGCAAACAGCCTCATTACTTATTTACTGTAGAAGTGAGTGTACATTACACAGTCATTGGCACTGACTACAAAGCAAACTATGAGGCTTGAATAAATATTATTCTAGTTAAATGAATATGTATTAATAAATGAGAATTCACATACACGCATATATTCTAGGAAGCTTATTGATTAATACAACTATTCCTGACATTATTTTTGGAAAGATCTTCCTTTATAGTATGTGTGTGTGTGTGTGTGTGTGTGTGTGTGTGTGTATAATAGCAGGATACCTGCTAAGGAGGGAGCCCAGGTACATAGAGGGACAACATACAAGTTCCAAATAAAATATACAGTATATTAAAAACTCCAGTGCTTATGAATTGTTTTACAAGAGCTGTAACTGTAGGCTTACAATCGATCCACAAGAAATTTAACATACCTTGGCTGCCCATAATTTGAACACACAACATATTAATTTTCTTTAAACAGTACACTTATAGCCCCTGTAATACAACATTATAGCACTACAGGCCTTTTACTCTTTTTTCAAATCATGTGATACATCTGAAGTAGTAAAACAAAGTACACTGGCCTCAGCAATTCCATCGAGCAGCAGAGCAATCTGGAAATATAAAAAGCCTTGATGGCAGCACTGAGTCCTGTCACAGCATCTGAGCCCCTCTGATGTATAGATGGAGTTCAAAGGAAGCTTGCTAAGATTTCAGCATATGTTCAAAATGAAAAAGGCACTAGCAGATCAAGGTAACATAGCAGGTTGCAGAGCAGAAGCATGGCTGACAAAGTAGGATTATACAGTGTTGGATAAGCATGAATGAAGGATTCTGGACTTCCATGATTGATTTCAGTATATAAATCGTATATGAAACATACATATCTGTGGATCCCAATTTCAAGCAAAAATTTTCCCATTCAGAAATTGCTGTCTTCACAGGCTGTTGAGAATTGTTGAGAAGCCGTAGATGGGCTTTCACCCTTTCTCCATTACCCAAGTATTCATTTACTTTCTAGCAGACAGATTTTCTTTACATTAAAATTCCAACACTTTTAAGAAAAAAAAGGGAGGGAGAAATGTTTAGACTGCAACTTCAGAATCAATTGTCACAGTAACCCAAAAGCTTTTATGCCAACTTCCAGATGGTCACTCAAAGCAGCGTTTTGTGTTTCCAAAGTGCATTCTACAACTTTTGATATGCTAATTTGTTATCAAAACGATTGTTGGTTTGAATGGTCATCCCGAATGGCCAACTTGTTTTTTCTGTTCATAAACTTGTATTATTACTTACTAAAATATTACCATGCACAGCTGAAACACAGGTGAAGGAAGTGAAATATTGACTGCACAAAACAATACATTAATATCACATAAAATAAAGCTTGACTCATCAGAATATATTTTCCACTGCTCCAGGTTTTGTACACATTACTTTAGGTTAAGTGTTACTGTATACTGGTCCCAGATACTACTTGTTTCTAAATGACTGCTCCTCTATAAATACCTTTGTGAAGATTATAATGTTCCTGTATTTAGGAATTGAATCACACATACAGTGGGCCCCTGAGTTAAGATTTTCCAAAGTTTGTTACAAAAATTTTTGGGACTATATTTTTTCACGAACAGAGTCAGCATACTGTTTCAAACCCTACACTAAAGCTTTTCAAAATAAACAATGCTGCCAGGGCACTCAGAATGCACATATGTATGCAGTGGGCACCCATTTCACCCAGGAGGGTTGTATGCTGTCTTCATCTCAACAAGCTGCTCAGTGAGGGGGGGTGTGGCGGGAGAGAGAGGGACACAGAGAAAGGGAGGCAGACGCAGTGAGAAGGAGATAAAGACACAGAGCGATCAAGAGAGCTAGAGAAATACATAAAGGGGAGAGAGAGACAGTATAACTTATGCAAATTCATCAGACAGGTTTGCAGTTAAACATTCAGCAGAATATTGTTAAAGGTTTTATTTAAAAAAAACATGCATAACAGATCTTCTAAGATGATACATTGGACTTCAAATAAAAACACTGACCATCTACTAATGGAATTTAATTTTGTGACCAGTGTGTTTGGCAGGAGTAGGTGGAAAAGTGATTTTAAGAGCAAGGGCACTGTGGAACAGCCCATGAACTACTGATATGCTACTGATGTGCAAGCTTCAGAATAGACTAAAAAGAAACTGTAAAGCCATTAAAAAAATACAATCCAGAAAATATACCTGACACTTTCATATGAGCAAGTTGTTATGAAACATAGTAATTGACAGAGAAAGAGAACATGAAATGAACAATGAAACTGTAAATAAATTATTACAATTTTCAAAAGAGAAGAAATCTAAAAGGATGCTACAAGAAAGACAAGGAAAAGGGAAATGCATGCCTACTGTATGATGTATGTGTAATATACAAATTTATGCATTAAATGTTGAAGTTCATAAAGTAGCTAGTAGCTGAAAGCACGTTAATGCCAAACCCATAGGATAAATTAAAGAGCTGCATATATTTTCCATAATCCTAAAAACCAGGCATAAAAGCCATTGACCCTGAACTTTCTGGGGAGCAGAACAGAAAGTTAATTCTGAATGGTAGTGAAAACAGCCACTAATGTATGTTGTTGTCCGTCATTTCGTGTTAAAATCATCCTAAGGTTGCAGATAAAATATTCCTGACTGCATATTCATCA
Organism: Arapaima gigas; assembly: GCA_900497675.1. Taxonomy (NCBI): domain Eukaryota; kingdom Metazoa; phylum Chordata; class Actinopteri; order Osteoglossiformes; family Osteoglossidae; genus Arapaima; species Arapaima gigas. The sequence continues at coordinate 13,196 of UFQX01000579.1, read as the reverse complement.
CTTCGCAACACAAAAGATGTAGTGTGAGGATAAACACACAAAGCAAAGTGCCCAGATTTAAGCTTAAGGAAACTAGTATGTGTGAGTGATGAAGAATTAAAGAAAATTACCCTAATCACTTTTAATATAATATGTCTACATGTTGAAAGCTGCTTGTTGTAGTTTTGGAATAATGGATTTGGAGGCAGTGCTATATACTGGGTTTCTTTTACTTATCATATAACTCATTAGTATCTATACCTTCTGCAGATAATTTGTGTTACAACACCTTCAGAGAAAGAACACAGATTTCTTATTGATCAGGGGGTGTATAAATTCCTTTCTCACCCAGTTTTCCTCTGTGGGTGATGACTTTCCTTAGACTCGAACCTCCCACTACAGGCCTAGGAGTTTGATGGAATGGTACAGTTTTTGCTGTTCCTAGGCTGAGACTGATGTGAGTCCTAGGGTGTGATGGAGCCACTCTTACAGGTTAAAGGTCACAGCTCCTATCACCAGCTGCACTACCTTTATATATATATATGAGCTCTCAACTCCAGGTCATTGAGTTATCACACACTAGATCAGTTAAACTCAACAGGGTTTGTCTTGGTGAGCCTCAAGCCTTTTTTAAAAGCAAGGCTTCTTATTAAAAAAATACATATACTTGACTAAATAAGGACTGCTATTTTGTCACAACCCTTCTGGTCAGTTCCCAAGCTGACAAGCAGGTGCCCTTGTATTCCTGACAGCCTCAGAGCACCTGTCTCCAAACATGTCATTAAAAGAACTGTCTAAATGGAAACTGTATGATCAGAAACACTGGAGAACCTTGACAGTGTCTGCAATCTTTTGTGTCTCCTTGTTGAGTTTGGTCTGCTCCAGTTATACTTGTCAGCCCCATGTTTTCCTGCATGTTGCCCCAGTCTCTTACTTTCCAAGTTCCCCATTCTCCACATTCCTGCCCCTAGGCATCATGTTCCTGAGTCTTATTGTTCTTATTGTCCCCTCAAGTCCTTCAGTTTTCATGGTCCTGAATCTCCTGTTTGTCACCGTACTCCAGGTCACTAGTCTTTCGTGCACCTATTTATTCCTCAGATCACCAGTTCCTGCACTCAAAGTCACAAATCAACGGTTGATTATAACACTTCCAGTTGCTACAGGGAAGAATTATTTAAAATTAGAAAGAATTAATTCACTCATTGCAAAAATGGGACTCATAGGTTAGAGATCAGCATAAAATTGACATTTTTACAAAGTCTGTACTATATGTTGCAGTTGAGTAAATTGCTTGTGTATGATTTCAGAAGTAGTATATTTTACTAAGGGATTAATCCTACTGGCCAACTCTTTTTAGTGTAACAGAAAGACAGCAGCTGAGAGTGCCCATCTTCCACTGAACCTCTGCCTGGGGAAATGTGCCTTTATTATGTCTGTGCAGGCAGGGAATGACCTAAATACACCATGTTGAGCATGTCAGGACTGCACAAGCATGTGTACATATGTATGTGCTATAATGCTGTACATATGCTATAACCTCAAGTCTTTTGTCTTTTCAGTTCTGTGTTTTTTTAACCATCAACTCACAATTGCAATCACTGGGTGATCATGAAAATTACAGATGTTTCCAAATATTTTTAAAAACTCTCAGTATTAAGTAATTATAGTACATACAAAGATTAGAATTTCTGATTTAAGCAGAAAAAGTCTGAAGTAGCCAAAATCTCTTTTGGCTACTCATAATCTACCATAATGCTTTTAAAAGGACACACAAGAAATAGCAGGCACTTCTGCTGACATTTCTCCATGACTCGAGGTCATGGAATAATGCAGCACCTGTGAGCTGCAGCTTTCTGCTCAGGGGAATGTTTTGCTGAGGCAGGATGACAGCCTTTTACTCAAAGCGTGAATATAATAGACAGGCCCGGCTGGACTGGCACTGCCTTGTTGGGAATCAGTGGAGCACATGGGTTACATCTTAGTCCCTAGACACTCACTTGTTTTGGTGCTTGGAACCTTGCAGGTGTGCATAGTACTGTGCCACCGAGTTGAGTGTGACATTACAGGTGTCACAAGTGTAACTGCGTCGAAGACCTGCAAAGGAAATACAGCATTAAACCACACCTTCCGAAGTAGAACATCTTGTCTGTCAACTTGAAAACAATTCTTTGCATAACAGACCAAAAAGGCCCCACACGCATGTTTTTTTTGCACATGATGATGATAATGGTGTGAAGTTTTACAACTTTTAAACTCTCAGGTTGATTAGAAGTGTAAGCATATGATCAAGCATGCAGGAGACTGAAACACTTCCACATATGGAGCATCTAGTCACAAATTCTTTTCAGCTGTGCAGCATTCCTGTTGTACTACAATTTACTATCCTGGAACAGAGGTAAACAAATAAATAATCTGAGAAAAGATATTAAATAAAATTATTATAATCAAAGCAGAATGGCAACCGGGAATCATTTCTGATGAACATCTGAAGTTTTCATCTTTTTCAAAGTGACAGGCTTTGACTTTATTTCCTGAAGTGTCAGCATTCTATCACAGGTGACAACCAAGCTTGTTTTTTATTAGATGTCTAAACTGATCAGACTATCTGTTGACTTAATTTCACTGCAATGAAAAGCCACATAAGATCTATGCCATCTTCTTTCTTTGGACCACTTCTTGCACTTCAATTTCAGTAGAAAAGCAATGAATGGAAAGTCACCTTTTCTGGGTTTGCCATTTCGGGTACGCTTTCCCAGCTAAACATTGGTGGACAAAGACAAGAGGTGATGAAGACACGAGATGGAACTGCTTCTGAGAAGTTGTGATAATGTGCAGCAGACACCACATCTGTCTACGCCAATCACCAGAAGGGCTTTTGGTCTATTGAGCTGCACTGCTCAGCATGAACTATGAGGCACAGCAACTAGCAATGAAGATAGAGGGATGCTATGCAAGAATAATTTGTGGAGCTGTTTTGGTCTGACTTTTTACTCTTTTTACTCCTCCTTGAAAATCTTATAAAACACAGCCCACAAAAAGACAGAAATAATTAATAAGCTTCTTTAATTCCAATGTTTTAAACAGTCCGTATCTGCTATGGAGCACTACTTATACATTATATTTATGTATAATCAGAACAGACTCACCCATAAGAGCTTTCAGGGAATTACATATCAAAGTAACATATGATTTATCATTCTTTACTGCTCTGTTGGAATGAAATGAATTAGCTTTGAGTGGCAGTACAATAATCACCTTGATCGTATCTGTCATTATGTTCTCAACTTTCACTGCAGATGATCAAAATGTCAGTTTGGTTTGAAGAGGATTTTATTGCTTTCCTGTCTTTTACAGTAACTCCATTGTAGGGATTATTATTATTATCATCAGTATAACAACAAAAAGAACAATAATAATAATGTAATGGTTAATTACGGGAAGCAATCTGTCTGAATACTGTATACTGATACTTCACTCACGTCTACTTAAATACTATATTATTTGTGCACAGTGTTCTACTGATCTGAGTCACTGAGCATAAATAAATGTCCCTAGGAGTCACACTGGGGAGTAGTTAGGGGAGGTCAGGTTAGCTTTAAAAAAAAATGTGCCGGTGCTTTGATGCGATACTGAGACAAAACTGTAAAGTAAAAATTCAGGTTATGAAACTGAGAAGCACAAAACACATGAAATCCTCACCCTCAGTACACGACCTGGATATGCAGGTTGAGATGTTTTAGCAATGTATTGCACAGGTCAAATAATGTTAAAAAAAATTACTTGTGGAACACTTTCAACAGAGAAATGTATCAGTTTTTTGTTATGAAAACAAAATAATTCATCTTTATTAGCCTTTCAGCAGTTAAGAATCTTACCAGTTTAATTATCCTCCAGTACTAATGATTCAGTTTTGTGTACATATTTTCAGGTGATATTTTACAGACACAAATAACACAACCTTTAGTGTAAAAATGACAAAGGAAGGTGTGTGATCCAAAACATGCAATCAAGAAGTGACAAAAGGCAACTTAAAACTTCAGAAAAAACAGCTGCAAAAATGTATGCAAAGCATCTTTTAAAAACAGTGTATATATTACAGTACAATACTTGTCAATACATTCCCACTGTCACAAAGACCAATCCTTGGTATATGCAAACATCATTATACCAGAATTGACCAGTTACACATTCCATCAGACTGTGTAATACGTCAGTTTTGGAGGCCACCATTAAGGCCATAATGAATTAGTTCTGTCAGAGGGAGTGGCAGAGTGAGATTACTTGTGAATTTTATTGCCCAGACTCATTTCAAAGAAAAGGATGTGCTAAAATAAATCTTTGTTACATATACAAAATATCTCCAATTATCAACTGGGAGAGCCCGAAAGATGTCCATTTGGCTGTTCTGGTGAATACCAGGCTATGCTTGGAAGTAGGTGAACAGGGAGAAGTTGTATTTGGACTTTACTGGGATGTGAGCAATGTGTGAGACAGTACCTGTGTCTGTGAAAGTACCAGATAGTTCTTACTTTGGATATTGCTTCAAAACAGGACTCAAGCTGCAGGCAAGTCTAGGGAAAGTGTCTTTGGAAATTCTGCAATAGGACAGCAAACCTACCTCTCCTGTCCATAAATGACTGCAGATGGCACTCTAGAGAGCCACGATGGATCTCCGTTACCAAAGCTGAGAGTGATCTGAATTTAGATAACACCTTAGGTGAAAAAATTCCCTGCTGGTTACTTGGCATCTCCTTCACTAACCATGAATGGTTGGTGTAAAGTGTAAAGTCACCCATCTTTACACTATGGTTACATAAATGGCTTATATAAAATGACACCTAACCAATAAAAACAGTAATTTTGTGATGTGGTGGCATTCCTCAAGAGCCAAAATCCATGAGTGAACTTCCTGAGTGGGTGAATATATTTCACTACACCAAAGGCCTGAAGAAACCTACATCAACCTGACAGAAAATATTCCATTTGTAACTTTCCTTCTATTTGGAAGTTCTATGCTGCAAATACCTAAGGGCAAAAAAAATTATACGTTATCAGCAGAGCTTCTTATGCAGCCATGGACACCACATCCCTGTCACCACCTACCCCTCTGTGATGATTGAGGCAAATTGAGTGTCACATCCCCTGGGTCCGAGTGCCTCACACTCATCCCACCTCCTCTGCTCATTGGTTTACTGCACCTGTTATTAACCAAGCTCTATAAGTACCTGTGCCTTATAACCTGTAGGTGTGAAGTATTGGGATGTTCACTGTGTGCATACTGAGTGTTATGGCTCCTTGTTATGCCAGCTGTTGACCTGTTTCTGTCCCATGACCTTGTCTTGTGTTTACTCCTTGTCTGTTTCGTCGCTTGTTTCAGATTGATTCCTGGTTTGACCTATGCCTGTTTGTTGACTGCATTTCTGGAACTACCTTTGAAATTAAATGTATTTCAACCCTGTACTTTTGCAAGCATCTGTTTCCTGACCGATCTGTGACAGAACACTTCACCGCCATGGAGATGGCAGAATCGGAGGCGCTGGGTGCTGAGGTTATAGATCAAGGACGAGTCCTCAAGCGGCCTCAACAGTTAGAGGGATTTGCACAATCCATGACCAACCTCATGCAGCAACAGTGTGAATAACAAAAGCAGCTGGCTCAGATCACGCAACAAATGAGCGAGCTAATGGAGGCGGTACAGGGGAACTGCAGAACTGGGGACTCCAGGTGCTCACCAACAGTTTCTGTCCCTCCATCAGAGACCACCTTTCCTGTGAGTCAACCTGACAAGTTTGATGGATCTCCTGTAGTGTGTAAAGGGTTCCTCCTCCAGTGTTCCCTTTATTTCAACAACCAAACCCTCAGCACTGATTTATCATGAATTTCGTTTGTGGTCTCCTGTTTCACTAGAAAAGCTCTAGATTGGGCCACCGTCATGTGGCCACAAATCCACAAGATGTCCTACAGTCAGTTCGGGCGAGAACTCCACGCTGTATTCGACCACCCTAATGACGGCAGGAGTATGGGTGAAATGCTATTGAAGCTGCGACAGGGAAACCATTCTGTTGCAGACTACGCACTTGAGTTCCACACTCTGGCAGCAGGAAGTGGATGGAACGAGCCTGCCTTATTGGTACCATATCAAAACGGTCTGAGGGCTGAGATCCTGTCTGAACTGGCCTGTAAGGATACGGATCTGGATTTGGGCGACTTCATTGCCTTAACCATCTGGCTCAATCACATGCTGTCTGCGCGTTCAAGGAGAGGTGCAGAAGACCCCTAGGGTGCCAAGGCCAAGCATAACCCCCCCCCTCACTACCGTCAAGAGGCTGGAGTGGACATCGAAGTGCCAAAATCCATGGTGTGTGACTCCACTTGCCTGGCCCCGGAGGAGAGACTGCATCGGCTGCAAGAAAGTCTGTGCCTGTATTGCAGCAAGACTGGCCATATCCTTCAGGAATGTAAACAGTTCTCCCAGACCCGACGCAAGGCACAGTGAATGATCCCGTCCCGAAGCACCAGCCCGGTGAGTCTGCCCAAGAGGGACGGGGGCTTGGTCTCCATGGCCTTTACGATACCGGTCACCTTTTATTGTCCTGAGCCTGTATCAGTTCCAGCCCTAGTTGACTCCGGCGCCGAAGGAAACTTCATCCAGTCCCAGCTGGCTCAGCAGTTGGGCTTCGTCACAGAGAGCCTCACTACACCCATGAGGCTGTCGGCTCTGGATAGAAGACCTATCGATGGGGGTATCGTGTCCACCATCACCCAATCAGTACTGATGGACTTGTGGCCTGCACTCCAAACTTTTATCCTTCCTGGTAGTAGACAGAGCCGACTATGCTGTAATTCTGGGTCTCCCATGGTTACAAAAAACACAATCCACAAATATCCTGGCCCACGCTAGATATCACCTCCTGGTCCTCCTATTTCTCCCAGAACTGTCTTCACTATGTCCCCGGCTCGGTGTACGCCACCACCATAGAGAGCCCCCACGTTACTTCGATAGATATCCCTCCCGAATACATGGATTTGAAGAAGGTATTTAATAAACAAAATACGACCAAACTGCCACCTCACTGACCTTATGACTGACTGCGCGATACACCTCATTGAGGGAGCATCTCTTCCAAAGTCCAGAGTTTACCCCCTGACCCAAGTGGAACTGCAGGCAATGGATTCATATATCCCTAAGTCCTTAGTGCAGAAGTTTAGCCGTCTGTCTACATCACCCGTCGTGTCTAGTTTGTTTTTTGTCGGGAAGAAGGATGAGGGTCTTTGCCCATGCATTGAAAACTCAGCTTGGTCACGAAAAAGTTCCCTTACCCACTACCTTTGGTACCGATGGTGCTAGAACAACTTTGTGGAGCTAAGTTCTTTTCTAAATTAGATTTAAAAAGCGCCTATAATCTGATCTGTATTAGGCAGGGGGACGAGTGGAAAACAGCATTTATTACCTCCATCGGGCGTTATGAATACCTAGTCATGCCTTTTGGTCTCTGTAATGCTCCAGCCGTCTTTCAGTCGTTCATCAACGACGTGCTTCGTGACATGATAGGGAAGTTTTTCATCGCCTATCTTGATAACATTTTAGTGTATTCTCCTGATTTGGAATCACATGTGGCCCATGTGCGCCAAGTTCTTACAAGGCTAGGGTGTAATCAGCTATATGTAAAAGCTGAGAAATGCGAATTCCATGTGCAGCGAATCTCCTTTTTAGGATACATTATTAGTACAGACGATATTATAATGGACGACTCTAAGGTTGAGGCTGTTCTTAACTGGCCTGTTCCCTGTATGGTGAGGGAGCGCCAACACTTTTTAGGGTTTGCCAATTTCTATCTGCGGTTCATTAGGAACTTTAGTGGCATAGCAGCGCCCCTAACGATGTTACTAAACCCTTCATGGGCAAGATCGATGTCTCCGACGTTGGAGTAGGTGCTGTGCTTTCGCACCAGGTAGGCAACCCCCCGAAGTTTCACCCGATCACTGTTTATTCCCACAAACTCACGCCGGTGGAGAGGAACTACGGGATAGGCGATCGCGAGCTGCTCGCCATTAAGTTGGCTCTCAAGGAGTGGCGGTATTGGCTAGAGAGGGCTAACCACCCTTTTCAGGTCCTTACAGACCATCGGAACTTAGAATGTTTAAAGAACGCATGATGTCTAAATCCCAGACAAGCACGATGGTCTCTTTTCTTTTCACGCTTTCAGTTTTCCATTACCTACAGACTTGGGCACATGTAATACAAAAGCCGACTCCCTGTCTAGACTTCATGACTACTTGCGAGTTAATAGACGAGCAGCCCCCTCACATTCTACCCCCAGAATGCCAAATAGCCTCTATTCAGTTCACGAAGAGATCACCAGGGCATTAGAATGTACACCCGCTCCTTCACAATGCCCACTGGACAAACTGTATGTACCCCCGCAGTTTCGAGACTGCCTCGTCACATGGGCACATTTGTCCCTATCCTCAGGCCACCCAGGACTCAACAATTTCTCTCCAGACATTATTAGTGGGAAAACATGAAGCAAGACGCCCATCAGTTCGTTGCTTCCTGTACCACTTGCATTCAGTGTAAGACCCGAAAGACCTTACCCACCAGGAAATTGGTTCCCCTTCCCGTTCCTTCACGCCCCTGGTCTCAGCCGTAGACTTTGCTACCGACCTTCCCCATTGCAATCGCATACACGTATTTTGATGGTAACCAATAGGTTCTCACGAGGGGTTTGGTTTGTCCCTTTTGCAGGGTTACCCACTGCCTTCCAGACCGCAGAGGCCCTCTTTGATCGTTTTTAGATTTTTTTGGAATTCCGGAGGACATCGTGTCCGATCGAGGGCCTCAATTCACGTCCCGAGTATGGTCAGCCTTTCTGGAACATCTAGGGGTCAACGTTAGCTTAACCTCCGGTTATGACCCCCAGTCCAAGTATAGCAAATAAACATAGAAAACGGTGTATTTGTTCATAACAAATACAAAAAAGAGTTCTGTTTTTTTAAACATGGAATATTATGATAAATTGCGACCAGTTGAGGCATTAGCTGGACACCAATGTAAGTTGCTTTGGAAACTTTAAAAAAAATCCTTTTGCAGCATCCAAGCATCTCCTGATTTTGAACAACCTATATCACTTAACATTACCGTGCTCTATAGCATTAACAGAGACCTGATTAATTTACAGCAAGTCGGCACAGAAATAACTATAATCACTGTAGATACGATGGAAGTCAGGAGGACATTGTAAGGCATGGTACGCAGTACCAGAAAATTATGTATGCTGAAAAAATTAGCAGCAACAGGCACTTAGAATCAGTGCTTAGATAGTCTGTCCAAGGTGATTTCGTAGCCCACAACAAATTCATTATAAACATACAAGCTCACTAAAACCGGATCTTTTAACAATGTGTAAAAATAAGTAGAATTGGAGGTTAGAGTTAGGCTAGGACTGATTTTCTTTTTTATAACGGTAATTAATGTAAAGGTCTTCATGTAGAGGTCTGCTTGTTTTGAAGCAGCAGGTACAACTGGATGGATTTTATGTTATATGATCATAAACATAACATTGCTGCAGGAAATGATTGAGAGAAGCAGCTTGTTACTGATAGAGGACAGACCTTTAGATGTTTCTCATTTTGGTTATCTGTTCTCCAGTTTTAAATTGTGTTGCTTTTTCTAGGTGTTACTTGATCTTCTTTAGTACTTGTCAGGGTCTGTTTGCTTTTTTATGTGTGAGGCAGCCAATTTTAGGCAAATTACCTTTTTTGAAAAAAAAGTTGTTATTTACCAATACAAAGTGGTGTTTCCTCAGAAAATACAACTCCATGGTGGACTCAAGAAAGCAGAGTAATGGACTGGGTGACATGCATTTTTTTAATGTAGGTGGCAGTATTAGTTGGGACAATGACACTAGTAAACACACTGTAAAGGTGATGCAGCAATAATGAGAGACTTTTCCATTATTTAAGGAGAGGATTTTAACATGATCGTGGACTTTTATCTTGATCAAGTTGACCAAAAGCCATTTAGTCTCCAAGTGTACTTGTTACATTCTCCTTTTTTAGACCATCCTTAAAGTAAAATGATGATATTTTTCTCATGAACTTTTACATTCTGCCAACATGAATACATACTATTTTTGTGAGTAATGCCAGTGGACATGTTACATGATTCATTATTATATCCATCAAACACTGATTATGAGAGCCAGCTTAGAGACTGAAAACTTTTTAGCGGTCTCCTCCCATTCCTCTGTCTTGCATACCTTTCATATCGCCCACGTCTAGCGTCTTGCCCAACTGTTCCAGCAGATCAGCACGAGCGGCATTCTTCTTATGCTTTTTGCCATCATAGTGTTGCTGTGCCATGCCCGGGTTGTTGAACCAAGCATTGCACAGTTGGCAGTAACGGTCAAAATCTCTCCGCTTCCTTCGTGACATCGCAGGAGATGCCTCTGGTGGCATCCTGGCTGGACTGGGTAGCACCTCTGCAGAGGAAACATGGTGGAGACCGGATGCACGTCTAGTTAAAACCAACCAACACAGGTCTTAGCAGCAATAGAAGCCACATTCCAAAGTATGGCTAAGGCACTGTGGACCCCTTAACTCAATAAACAAAGAACTGATCCCACGGTCTTGAAAACAGAGCCTCATTTGAGCTCATTCAGAGAGCATATGTACAGACATAGTCATCAAAGCTGCATTACTGCTTTGGCTGCGTGCTTACAACCCCATGAAAAATTGGCTGTTATCTCCATTGAGGCCTGGAGAAGAAGCCTACAGTGCACTTGATAACCAGGGGTCCTTATTGAGGTAAATGTCCCTACTTTGCTTATCACTACCCATTTGAGCCTTCATGCATGGCTGCTGCCATTAGGCCAAAGCATGCTTCTCACAGTAGGATGCTGCACAGTCCACAGAACTATCAACTTAATCACTTTTAACACTTGGATGCTCAACCCACCCCAACAGAGACAGTGTTTACTGAGACAGGGTTAAAAGGCATCAGCTCACATTACGTGTTTACAGGAAAACCCTGGCGATGACACGTGTCCCCCAGAGCTGAACTGACTTCATATATAGACAGAGCAGAGGCTCCCTGCATGAGACCTTCTACGTACCCTGGTAATGCTAATGTATATTAGGTGGAACAGCGACTTTTTTACTGCAGTGTGAGCAACAAAGCAGATGAGCTGACAGTTGGGAATAATAAAGACAACTTTCAGAAGAGCATAAGAAGTTTCTGTTGATCATTTAAAACTGATGCTGCAACTTAAGCATGGAGAATTCCAAAAAATGACCAATATGAAGAAAATGAGAGAGATATTTCAGCCTTTCGGTATTCTGGTGTGATTCTGATTGGAAAAGTTTATATAACAACAATTTTGATATATCGGTGAAAAGACATTTCAGTAAAATTCATTTATTTTACTCATCATACTAATACCTGCCTTTACATTATGGGCTATTGAAGTTTGAACCACATAAAACATAAAGGATTTTGTGACTTGTGGCTATGTCAATGCATTAGTGTGAAATGCTTTAGTAAAGGGATGCAGAAAGAGCCATTCACCTGTGACAGAGGTTTATTTTACATCTGATCTTTTCAACATAAAAGCAATTGGCTGGTATACTGACTTTGGTGATGGATGACGACCTTGACAAGGAAGCTGTCGAGAGAAACACAATGACCTCACAACGTGTGAGAAAAACTATTCTTTTTGGGGAGAAACCCAGAAACAAACAGAGCTATCTCGGGAAAATGCAAACTAAAAGCTGGTGGGGTTGTGAGCATGATATGACACCTGGAACTTTATTTATTCCTGTGATGAAATATTCACTGATTCACCACTCAGCAAATAGCCACATATTTTTTGACAATAAACATCCACTGTAAAGAAATTCTAAACAGGTCCTCTTTCCTTGCTTTGAAGGGAATGTACAGTAATACCTGGATTACCACTCTAGATATGGTCTCAAGATATGGAGCTAAATCAAATAGTGTTATGAGATCATTACACAATATTGCATAAGCATTAACTATGCACAACACAATAGAAAACAGATTAGTTATACCTTTAATAAAAACTAATAAACATAGAAACCTTATTCTTTATATAATATAAATTCCAAACTCCTGTATTCTTGCATTGTACAGACAGATAATTTCTTCCAGGGTTATGGGCACTTTAAATACATTTTTAGCCATGTATTAATAAAATAGAATAAAAAAATCCTGGCAAATTAATGCGCATATCAAGGACAAAGACTATAGTTTACAATAACCACAAAGTAGATCCTCAGTTGAAACAGATATTTTGGAAAGCGTCATACTGCCTGTTTCCTTTGTTCCCTTAATACTTTCAAAGGCTTTGGTGAGCAATGACCTGTATTTGAGCAATTAGGTGTCACAAAATATCTTTGATGTGGGTTTACTTGTTTGTTCATCAATACCCTGGGAGTCTGCGAGAGCAGGGGTGGAAGACAACACAGGCAGATAACATGGTCACGGACTTTGGAATGGACATGATGATGAGAGGGGATAATAGCATAGAGGCGGCTGGGAGAGTAGGAGAGGGAAAGGAACTGCAGGTGTGTAGATGTGGGTGGAGCAAGGTGACAACAGTAAGAGGACTAAGGATTCATCAAGGGACGAAACGATGCTTGAATGGAGGAGTGCAGAGGACCTGCACTGAGCAATACTGGTTACGGAATTGTCCAAGTCAGTCGGCTGAATTCCAGCGGCAGGCCGCGTGCCACAGCCCGCAGGATATCAATACCTCTTACAATGGAGGCGGAGCCAAGCAGGAGGATGCAGGGAGAAGATGGGGAAGGAAAGGAAGGGCGGATAAGGGTGGTGGCGTTGGTGTGATGGAGACAGGAGGGGGGCAGAGGTGGGAGAGAGTAGCATGGAGGAGTGTAGATGAGGATTTGCTAGGCATACTGGAGGGGCTAAAAGGAGCAGCAGAATAAATAGGCACCATTATTTATGAGTATGGATTGGAAAGATTTGGTGCTCTAACGGTGAAAGAAAAACGGCAGGTTATAACAAAGTCGAGACGGCAGATAGATAGATAAACTTGTTCAGGCACGACGTACACTTAGGAGACAGTGGAAGCGAGTGGGAGAGGGGGAAAGAGAAGGCATTAAGGTGATGCAGAATGAGTTGAAGGTGAAGCTGGCAGGGTTGAGGAGAGCAGAGGTGTTGAGGAAAAGGAGGAAGA